>JARVZY010007272.1:0-2500 GCA_030686995.1 Artemisia argyi | reverse complement strand
ATTGTACTTAATGAATGTGGCATATGGAGCATCGGATAATATTGTACTCTCCAACTAAACAAGATAAATTGCATCCATAGCTTCATAACTAATTACAATCAATGCTAGCTAAATTGGAATGAGTACTTAATTGTAAGAAGGTAGAGAATTTTGGTGGGTTCATACATCAACAATAGTGGTTAACAATTGAGACATAAATTTAGGGTTATAAATGGAGACTCGAGATTCTTATTTGTTATGCTAATTTGATTGCACCTGTAAATATTTAGTCTTTCACCTTTAGGACTATGTGTATGACTATTTCTTGATTTAATCTTAGTCTTTCACCTTTAGGACTATATGTATAACTATTTCTTGATTTAATCTTACGTGATGTGTATCATGTAATTCCCTATACCATGTTTAATGCCTTTTGGTTTCGTGCCCACCTCCCTCCCATATACTCTTATATTTGATTCTTTTTATTTATATATAAAAAAAATTGGGTTTGCAGATATATAAAGTGGCAAAGTTCCATTAAAACTAATTGGCAAAGTGGTGTTGCAGTGCCACAGTTTACCCATATATTAAATCTACAACATACAAAGTTTTAGTAGTTTAGCTTAATGAATACTGGATTTGATATTAGAAATTAAAGCATTAAAGTTTATGTAACTTTTTTATTTGGCTTTATTGCTTGTTTAGTAAATTTGTCAAATATTATCTATATGGTAAAAGTATGTTTTCAGCTTATATGACCAGCCTTGGTTTGTATCAATAATATGTTGAATTAATATATCTTCAATCTTTATTTTTACTATTTGAACCTTTATTTCAGGATACGTCACTGCCTTGAAAATGAGTTTGAAAACGGGTCTTCAAATCTACAAGAGAAGAAATGATATTACTGGTGCTATCAAGTTAACTATAAAACATAGTATAACTTGTTTTCGAGAGAACTCTGCTGAATCTGCAAAGATGATTCAGTTTTCTTCCATTCTTGATACATTTGCTTCGGTATTTTCTCAGTCGGGTTTACCTGCACTGCTACCAGGTAGATTAGAGTTCATGGTAGAGAGGTTACTTGATGCAAACATGGTGGACGAGGTTTTAGAGTTGACCAGTGCACCATATCCCGCCAATTTGAAGATTCCCTTTCTAGAGCTGCGGATGTGGGCCTATTATGTTGCAAGGGACACGGAGGGTGAGCATTACTGTTATTAATTTTTTATTGTTATTGTTATTGTTGTTTTTGTTTTAGTTGAAATTTGTTTTTATTTTATAGGATTTTGGGAGGTTGCTCGAGTGTGGGAACAAAATACGATGTTTGCTTATACTGAAACAGCTTATATCTATGGGTAAAATTTACTTTCAATATCCTTTCTATAATTCTGATTATAATATTATTCATACGGCTACAGACTTTATCAATCTAATGTGTGTTTTTTTTTTTTTTTTTTTTTTTTTGTTATAAGACTAAGTTGTTGGAATCTGGAACTCTGCAGAAGGCGATTAGTGCCTTTACATCAGGCTTTAATATGGCTGAAAGTGAAGAAGAAAAGAAAAAGATGGAAGATATGCTTACGGAGGCAAATAGTAGAATGAAAGCTTTAGGAGATCATGCAACATTGGAAGAAATTGTACCAGAAGAAAATGTTCCAGGAGATTTTCAACAAGTAGCACAAGATGATCACCAACAAGCTGAACATGAAGCCGAAAGACATGGTAATAACTAATATGAGCTAAACTTAAAATTAAATTAAATTAAATTGATTATTTATCGTAAACTTGTAATTTAAGTACTTCACAAAAATTGTCACCTAAATAATTCATGAAATTTAGCAATATTGAAATTAAGAATTTAGTAGTTGATATTGTAATGAAAATAGCTCAGACTTGTTTTTAGATTTTACTATTTGTGAAGTACAGTGTGAGTCAGAGCCAGGGATATATAGGAATAGAATTGACTACTAGAAGTTTAGAGGAAATTTCCCACCTAAATTTAAATCAAATGACCATAGGATTACTAAATTATGACCTTATAGGAATAGGATGGTCTACTTGAAGTTACACTGAAAATTTATAACCTACATTTTCACTCCAATTTAAGACATTATTACATATGATAGAATCGTAGAAGTATTGATGTGTAGTCACTAGTCCATCTCATATCTGTCTGAACTCGACTACAATCTTAGTGAGCACGAACAACCCTTACCTCGTGATTGATTCTTTAAATTATCACCATGCTCCATTATGCATCTATACAAGATGACATTGTCATGTGCTCTTAATTACTTCAAATACAACTGATTTCAAGTTATACGATCTAGAATTAAATCAATCACTAATGTATTGAATTCAAATTAATTGAAGTAAATTGATGTGTTTAATTCGACCAAAAACTGAATTAATTATTTATGTCCCGCCTCTAAATATATGTAGCGTTTTTTTTTATAAAATTTATGTGAACAATATCAAAAATTTTCTTGATTGCTAATCTTGTTTTGTTTGTGATTAT
>JARVZY010000757.1:0-29165 GCA_030686995.1 Artemisia argyi | reverse complement strand
TACATTGGAGGGCCAGCTAGGGACTCATCAGGATCAGATTGATAGTTTAGACTATAGGGTTGATGTGGATATCATTCCTCGACTAGAGGCGGCTGAGAAGCAGATCGAGGGTTTACTGTTAGGTGAGAGTTCTAGAGCGGCTGCGGCTAGTAGCCCTACAGCTGTCACATTAGAGGATCAGTTGGGTGCTCAGCAGGAGCAAGTAGATAGGTTGGAGTATAGAGTTGATGAGATCATTATTACTCGACTTGAGGCTGTCGAGGAGCAGATTGAGGAGTTGGCAGTGCTTCGTGAGAGGTTGACAGTGATGGAGAACAGGGATGTTTCTACTCAGTTACGAGTTCAGCATCTGGAGGAGATCGTGGTTGCGATGGATCGTGAGATTCGCCGCTTGAGGGGAGAGCCTGGAGCATCTGGAGCTCCTGGACCATCTAGAGCACCAGGAGGAGCATAGACATAGACTAGTATTATATTAGCTTTTACTATTTCCTAGTCCCGAGGTGTGGGACGTAGTTCAAGAACTTGTAGTCTTTTGTTGTTGTACAAACAAATATATCAAGTGCGACTCTACTATGTTGGAAATGTTGTGCTATATATATATATCGGCCTGCGTCGACCGAAATTTTCATGTATTATATTCATGTGTTGTGATTATATTTATGATGTTTCATGGTTGCTCTTTATGGTTAACGTATTTATACTTGTTGTGGTTGTATATATATACATGTTGTGGGCGTATATTTTTGTACGAGGACTATTTCTATTATAGTTTTCTCATGGTTGTTGTTGATTATTATTTGTCAGAAATATGGCGCCAAAACCTGCTATGACACAAGCAGCTATCCGCAAGTTGGTCAGGGATAGTGTAGCAGAAGCTCTAGAGACTGAGAGAGCTGAAGTTGCTGCTAGGAATGCTGAGGTTCCACCTACTGCTGAAGTGGTTCAACCCACTGCTAGGCGTGAATGTACTTGGAAGGATTTCAAGACTAGTGATCCTATCAAGTATAAGGGAACAGAGGGAGCGGTTGCTTTAATCCGCTGGTTCGAGAAGACTGAGAACGTCTTTCTCATGTGTGGTTGTCAGGAGGTTAACAAGGTGAAGTTTGCTACAGGTATGCTGCTGGATGAAGCCATGTCTTGGTGGAATTCGTATGCTCAGCCCATAGGTATGGAGAATGCTTACAAACTTACTTGGGCTGAATTCAAAAAGCTGATGACAAAGAAGTTTTGCCCTCGTACTGAGGTGCAAAAGCTAGAAACAGAGTTCTACCAGCTAGTGACTAAAGGAGATGACATTGAAACTTATATCAGGAAGTTTCAGGAGTTGGCTACACTGTGTCCAACTATGGTTCCGGACGCTGAGAAAAAGATGGAGAACTTTACTGGGGGATTACCCGAAAGCATCCGAGGGGATGTGATGTCTTTCGACCCACAAACAATGGAGGAGGCCATTCGCATAACTCAGAAACTTATGGTCCAAGTGTTGAAAGGAAAGTCTGCTGCAAGTAACAACAATAACCGTTCCAACAACACCAACTACAACAACAATCGAAACAACAACAACAACAACAACAACTATAACAATAACAGAAACCGTAACTACTACAATAACCAAAACAACAATAACAACAAGAGGAAGTTTGATAATAACCAAGGTGGGAATGCTAACCAACCAGCACCAAAGAGGCAGGATGCGGCAAAGGTTTATGCTGCAGGACCAACAGAAGGAAAAGGATACATTGGAAAACTACCCAAGTGTAACAAATGTCGAACTCATCATAACCCTGGGAATTGTCCGAGAGCTTGTCAGAACTGTGGAAAGGTCGGTCATTGGACTAAGGACTGCAAAGCACCACGAGGAACGAATAATCAGAACCAACCAGGAGCATGTTATGGTTGTGGAGAGTTGGGTCATTTCCAGTACAATTGCCCAAGGAGGAATGATCAAAGAGCTGGGAATCAGGGAGGAGTAGCTCGAGGAAGGGCTTATGTCATGGGAGGAGAAGATGCCCGTGAGGACCCGAATGTTGTTACGGGTACGTTCCTCGTTAATAATCGTTATGCATCCATTTTATTTGATTCAGGAGCGGATAGAAGTTTTGTTTCTACTACATTTGCACCTTTACTTAACATAGAACCAACTACCTTAGACATTCCCTACATTGTTGAATTAGCCGATGGGTCTTTAGTTAACACAAACACCGTTATCCGTGGTTGCACCATCAATTTCCTAAATCACCCATTCAATATAGACCTTATGCCCGTAGAACTTGGAAGTTTTGACGTTGTTATCGGTATGGATTGGTTGTCTCGACATCGTGCAAGGATCATTTGTGATGAGAAAGTTGTTCATCTTTCTTATGGAGGTGAAACTTTGGTTGTTCGCGGGGAGCGAAGTGGAACTAGACTCAGTATCATATCATGCATTAAAACCGAGAAGTACATAAAGAAGGGTTGTTATGCATTCTTGGCACACATAACGGAGAAGAAGTCGGATGAGAAACGACTTGAAGATGTGCCAATTGTTAAGGAATTTCCAGAAGTATTTCCGGAAGAATTACCAGGACTGCCACCTACACGTCAGGTTGAGTTTCAGATTGAGTTGGTGCCAGGAGCTGCACCAATTGCACGAGCACCATATAGACTTGCACCTTCTGAAATGCAAGAATTGTCTAACCAGTTACAAGAGCTTTTAGACAAAGGATTCATTAGACCGAGTTCTTCGCCCTGGGGAGCACCGGTTTTGTTTGTGAAGAAGAAGGATGGATCTTTCAGGATGTGTATAGACTATCGTGAGCTGAACAAGTTAACGGTGAAAAATCGTTATCCACTACCTAGGATTGATGACTTGTTTGATCAGCTACAAGGTTCCTGTTTTTATTCCAAGATTGATTTAAGATCAGGTTACCATCAACTCAGAGTTCGGGAAGAAGATATTCCGAAGACAGCATTCAGAACACGTTATGGTCATTATGAGTTTCAAGTGATGCCTTTTGGATTAACGAATGCACCTGCGGTATTCATGGATCTCATGAACAGAGTATGCAAACCATATCTTGACAAGTATGTGATTGTGTTCATTGACGATATCCTGATTTATTCCAAGAGTAAGGAAGAGCATGAAGCACACCTCAGAACAATATTGGAACTGCTCAAGAAGGAGCAATTGTATGCCAAATTTTCAAAGTGTGACTTTTGGATACAAAGAGTTCAATTTCTTGGCCATGTCATTGATAGCCAAGGATTACAAGTCGACCCAGCAAAGATTGAGGCAGTAAAGGATTGGGCTACGCCCAAGTCTCCTACAGAAATTCGTCAATTCTTAGGACTTGCAGGATATTACAGAAGGTTTATCGAAGGGTTTTCTAAGATAGCGAAGTCGCTGACTAAGCTGACACAGAAGAATCAGAAGTACGAGTGGGGAGAGAAACAAGAATCTGCATTTCAGTTGTTGAAGCAGAAGCTTTGTAGTGCACCGGTTTTGTCACTACCAGAAGGTATTGAGAACTTCGTGGTATATTGCGATGCTTCGCATAAAGGACTTGGAGCTGTGCTAATGCAGAACGAGAAGGTGATAGCTTATGCATCTAGACAGCTTAAGACACACGAGAAGAATTACACTACACATGACTTGGAGTTGGGTGCTGTTGTTTTTGCACTCAAGATTTGGAGACACTACCTTTATGGTACTAAATGTGTAATTTTTACTGACCACAAGAGCTTACAGCATATACTTGATCAGAAGGAACTTAACATGAGACAACGTCGTTGGCTAGAATTGTTGAGTGACTACGATTGTGAAATTCGATATCACCCAGGAAAAGCAAACGTCGTAGCAGATGCACTTAGCAGAAAGGAACGACTCAAACCTTTGAGGGTCAGGTCATTAGGAATGACTATTATTTCACCATTACCATCAAAAATCTTGGAAGCTCAGATTGAGGCTCTTAAGGAGGAAAATCGGCCACAGGAGAAACTTTATGGTATGCCAGAAAGCAAGAATGGCTTTGTTAAGAGAGCAGATGGAGTGTTATGCTTCAAGGATCGAAGTTGGATACCACTCTATGGTGGAGTACGAGATTTGATTATGCATGAATCACATAAGTCAAAGTACTCTATTCACCCAGGTTCTGACAAGATGTATCAGGATCTCAAAAAGCTGTATTGGTGGCCGAACATGAAAGCAGAAATAGCTACGTACGTCAGCAAATGCCTTACTTGTGCTAAAGTGAAAGCCGAGTACCAGAAACCGTCAGGACTACTTCAACAACCAGAAATTCCACAATGGAAGTGGGAACGTATTACAATGGACTTTGTTACTAAACTACCCAAGACGTCAGGAGGTTTCGATGCTATATGGGTAATTGTTGATCGTCTTACTAAATCAGCACATTTTATCCCTATTAGAGAGACTTATTCCATGGAACAGCTTGCCAGACTTTATGTCAAGGAAATAGTCTCGAGGCATGGAGCACCAGTTTCTATCATTTCAGACAGGGATAGTCGTTTTGCTTCAAACTTTTGGAAGTCATTACAAGATTCCTTTGGATCCAAGTTAGACATGAGCACTGCTTACCATCCACAGACTGATGGTCAGAGTGAGAGAACTATTCAGACACTGGAGGACATGCTGCGAGCGTGTGTGATTGACTTTGGGAATGGTTGGGCTAACCATTTGCCATTAATCGAGTTCTCTTATAACAACAGTTATCATTCAAGTATTAAAGCAGCACCATTTGAGGCATTGTATGGTCGTAAGTGTCGTTCACCAGTTTGTTGGGCAGAAGTTGGAGAGGTACAATGCACAGGTCCAGAAATGGTTAGGGAAACAACAGAAAAGATAATACAGATTCGAGATAGGCTTGAAACAGCTAGAAGTCGACAGAAGAGTTACGCAGATGTTAGACGTAAACCATTGGAATTCCAGGTTGGAGACAAGGTCATGTTAAAGGTCTCGCCTTGGAAGGGCGTGATACGATTTGGAAAGCGTGGGAAGTTGAACCCGAGATACATTGGTCCATTTAAGATACTGGAAAGGATTGGTCCAGTAGCTTACAAGCTTGAACTACCATCAGAACTTAGCAACGTACACAATACATTTCATGTCTCAAACCTCAAGAAATGTCTTTCAGATGAGTCTTCAGTTATACCATTAGAAGAGATTCAGCTAGATGACAAGCTTAACTTTGTGGAGGAACCAGTTGAAATCATGGACCGAGAGGTCAAGCAGTTAAAGCAGAGTAGAATTCCGATCGTTAAGGTTCGCTGGAATTCTCGAAGAGGTCCTGAGTTTACATGGGAACGAGAGGACCAAATGCAACGCAAGTATCCACACCTTTTCACTAAACCTATTCCAGAGACCAACACTAGCTGAATTCAGGGACTGAATTCCTATTTGGGTGGGCGAATGTCACAACTCACCATTTCACGTCATTTACCATTTCAGGTCATTTTCCGAAACTTCGACTTTTTACTATTCATAAATCACTATTCATCAAAACACTATTCATCGTTTTACTATTCATCGTTTTCGAGGTCAGTTTGATATTCTGAGAAACTTTTTGGAAAATTACTATTCACCGAACACTATTCATTTCCGGAAAAGTTTTCACCATTCGCGTGCATTATTCATTTCATCGTAAATTTAGTTTACGGGTATTCAAATTCGCGTAACCGGATTGGTTTAGGTGCGAATTCATTTCATTATTGTTGAGTACACTGCATACGGACTGGGGATAGTCTGCATATCATCATAACAGCATTTTCATGTTATACCACTCTTAGGATTTTCAAATTTCCATATTCAGTACATTTAACGTTTTTACGTATACGTAATTATAATAAACGTTAACACTCG
This sequence comes from Artemisia argyi, assembly GCA_030686995.1. Taxonomy (NCBI): domain Eukaryota; kingdom Viridiplantae; phylum Streptophyta; class Magnoliopsida; order Asterales; family Asteraceae; genus Artemisia; species Artemisia argyi. The sequence goes on along the minus strand of JARVZY010000757.1, from coordinate 23,308 downwards.
GTTTATACACGACGAATATATCTAAATATTCACACAATGGTCCCGACATATTTTTATATCCATTTTTACATCATAAAAGTTATAACATTCAGTTACCCAGTATTTTGGAAATTTATTTTATTTTAACGTACGCGTATGAATATAGCGTTGGTTTTCGTTAAAACTAAACATTAATCACCCGATCACTCAGTAAATGTACCCAACATATTTTTAATATATTTTTAACATTATTATAACATTATTTCATCCCGGTATACTTCGTGAACATTTATTTCTAATAAAACCGATACCCGATCGTAACTAAAAACGCTTTCTAGTGTAAATTTTATTCAAGTTTTCTAAATAATTCCTAAGTACCCTAACCCCCCCCTTCACCCCTTTGTAAAACCGGCCATGTGCCCTAATTTTAACCCATTGCATTTAATTTTCCTAAGTATAATACTATAAACACTAAAAACACTTAACTTTACTAAATTAGAAATCATAATTCACACTTTTCATCCAAGATCAAGTTCATCATTATTCTTGCCCTCTTCTCCAAACCCACGACTCAAACCAAACACCATGATCAAGTGATCATTTTTCTTGAAGTAAAACACAAAAGTTATTCATTTTACAAGTCTAATCAAGATACAAGTAACAAAAACACAAGAACTTCAAGCATAATCATCCAATAATCATCTCTTTTGGTCAAGTAAGTTTTCATCTTTATTTTTTCATGAATCATCCTATTATTACATGTATTACATAAGAATCATGCTAAAAACCATGTATAAGTAGCTATACTATACTTTATTTTTGCTAAATTGAAACATACAAACCCTAACTTTCTTGTTATGAATCCCCTAGCTCTAATAACTTGGTTAGGAGTCCATGGCACCCTAAGAAGGTGTATGGTAAGTTTAGATTAGTCATGTGGTGATTACAAGAGGATTGGTGATGGTAGAAAATGGTTTTTAACCTTGGAAACATGATTTGGAACTTATTTTAGACATGCTGTCCCATTTTGTAAAAATCTGGAAAATCAGTAAACACCAAGGAAACTTTGGCAAAATTTTTAGAAAATACTTTCAAAAACGAATCCGTAGGCGAAAGAACGGATTAAAAAGAGTCTATAACGAAGGAGTTATGATTTTTGCAAGATTGTTGACGAAAAGTATTTTCTGGAAATTTAGTTGCTGTTGGACGTTTTTCATGGTACAAAAAGAGACTTTAAACGTAACCCGGAGGAGCCGAGCTTTCCAAAATATATTACTACATACTAAGACGAAACCGTGGACATAAAGAACAAGTAAAACGGACAAGTAACGACAAAGATATACTCGTTTGAATATCGGCTAAAACCCTTTTCTAATTGACAGCTTTTATATATTTTGGCGCAAAAACTACGAAGTGCATTTTCAAGTTAAACATAATATCAAGTACCGAGCTTTTAAACTAACGTAGTATTAGTTATTATGAGTATGTTTTCATCATTTCAAAGTTTACAACCCGAGTATTTCAACGCTTACATGAGAACTTACGTTATATATATATAAGTATATATATTATAACAAGCCATTTATATTTTCTAATAGCAATATTTTCCAAAGTTTTGGATTATATATTTTTGACAATACAAGTGTTTTCCTAAAGAGTAGAGTGGTATAGAAACATGAGCATGGACATTCATAAACATCATTTGGTGATCTTAACGAGATCATGCATCATTCATTATAGGTTGCGGCAGTTAACCGATCATTGTTGTTCATTACATATCATCGCAGTATCATCAGTTGAGGTGAGTATTCATAGCCCCGTATACATTTTTATTGTTTTCAAATCCCACGGGGGAGAATACATTGCACCATTTTAGTACGAGCCCAAGTATCAAAACCTATGTACATAGCTTAAGTAGCTTCTCTGCCATGTGATAAGTCCCCTGTAACATCATGAACCGTTAATTTACCGCTAAGCGAGAGTGAGTGGATAGATCTATCGAGGGTGACGCCTCCATCCGTGGTAGTGGATACCAACAGTAAGCGGATGCATGTCATGTCTTTTACATTTGAGTGTTTTGGCAGAACATTCGGGAGGGGCATAGAATTTCATCAGTCATAGCTTCGGTGTCATGAGCTTAAGGCTATTGTACTATTTTTACGTGACTTTTGTCATGCACTTATACTTGTGGTGGCCGTACAAACATGTTATTTCATAAACCTATGATTATTCACCAACATTCGTGTTGACCGTTTTTGCAATGTATTTTCAGGTAACTAAGGTATCATCATATTACATGCATGGAGTCATTAGGGTGTGCCAGGGATGACGCACTACATTTTGGGATTTTCATGCACTTGTGTAAATTATCGTTTGACATTTTCAGAACTTGTTTTCTGTAAACGTTTCAACAGTTGGGGACCTATGTTTTGTAGCACTTGATGCTTTTCAATAAATCAAACGATATGTATTTTCCAAACGACACTTTAGGTCGTTCAATATTTCCTTGTTATGGTGCTATGACAGTTACACCCCCAGGCATTCCATTCCGCTGCAAGTCAGGTAAATTGGGGGTGTGACAGAAACCTACACGATCCGACCATTACCTTCATTACTTGCTATCTTACTTAAGGTGAGTTCATAGCCCCACTTTCGATTACTTAATTGTTTTACAAACCCTTGGGGGGAATACATGCTATTTATAACCTAGCACAATGTTTTTAAATTGTATGCTTACCTGATTGTTTTATTATCACTAAGTACCAACCTTGCTAAACCGAGATCCTTTATTATGAACCATTTAGTCACTAGCAATAGTGAGCGCGAATATTATTAATAGGCCTATTGGGATTGACGAATCCCATTTGTATTGACTAAGTTCAAACAAATGCAATAATATTTGAGATTTAGGTATGTTAGCAAAGTACCTACCGGGATAAATCTGCCGATCGATATTGGTACACGTTAACGTTATGGTGTCATAAGCTTAGTGTATAATACATGTTCCGGGCGTATAATAACGTAGCCTACCTGTTTTGTTTTCCAAACATTGGTGTGAGCCTATAACTCACACTACCAACATATTGTGTTCAATCGATTTAACAAACTCTATGAATATCACTCAACCTTTGTGTTGACCTCTCAAGCATGTATTTCAGGTTCATGACGATCAAGGATGGCACGGAAGGACACGGATACTCAAGAGGGCTATAAATTTTATTATCATTCAAAACTCATTTATTATACATTGTAAACATGGAACCAATTGGGACCTCATTTTGAAATCTCTGATATTTATATAATTTGAATGATACATCTTTTAAAACGACTCAATTGGAGTTCGTTTTTCTATTATTGTGACTATTGTGCCGTCGAGTAACACCCAGTTTGAATTCCGCTGCATCCATGAATTGGGGGTGTTACAGATTGGTACCAGAGCCATGGTTATAGAGAAACGGGTCTAATTGAGACCTAAACTATAACTACAATCACAAACAAAAACATTTTATAGCCTTCCGCTCTCCGTGTCTTCCATCCTCCAGACGATTATGAACTTAGTAAGCATGTTATGATACACAAACATATTTGTATATTCATATATACCCATTTTGAGCATTTCCCCGTAGACATTTTTGTGCTACACAAACATAATTGCATATTGATATATGTACCCTTAACATAATTGAGCATTTCCCCGTAAGCATTTTATGCTACATGAACACATATAAGTATATTGATATATACACACTAAGCATTTTATGCTACATGAACACATATAAGTATATTGATATATACACACTAAGCATTTTATGCTACATGAACACATATTAGTATATTGATATATAAACTCGGTTTATTTTCAATCATTTATCTAAACAATGGACTAAACATATCTGTGTATGCCTATTCTAAGGCATTTCGGCACAGCCACACTCTCCCAATCATGTTCCTACTCCAACATTATATGTCCAAGACATTGTAACTGATTGCAATGGTCTCATTCACTTTTCAAGACATTGTGAGATACAATGGTCTCATTCATTTTTCAAGACATTGTGAGATACAATGGTCTCATTCATTTTCCAAGACATTGTGAGATACAATGGCCTCATTCATTTTCCAAGACATTGTGAGATACAATGGTCTCATTCATTTTCCAAGACATTGTATGATACAATGGTCTTAATCATTTCTCAAATGTTTTGAGTCACACAATGACCTAACCTACTTCCCAGACATTGTGAATTGCACAATGGTCTAACCTACTTCCGAGACATTGTGTTTTGTGCAAATGGTCTCTAGAATTATTCCATCACATCATCAATATCATTTCTTATGATATCAAAAACCCGTCACAATCTATCGATTTCAAAACAAGAAATATGAGATTTCTAAAGGACAAACTAATCCATCATCGACAAAAGCTGAACTTTCTCTACATTCATCAAAGTTTTCTTATGAAACCTTCATTATTAAAAGTTCGTGATCCTGGCCAAGTATGTTCTATTTTAGAACTACTTAAAACTTCCTTTCCATACGTATCTACCCTTACTACCTTCTATGCAATGGAATATGAAAACATACGTTACAAGTCTTGTATGGACGGGACTTGCAACTTAAGGGTTTGACATCGCCTTTGTTAGTGGACAGTTTCCCGAAAGCAACGGACATATCAAAAGTATACCTAGTTTAGGTATTTGAAAATTTTATCGAACCTTGGCTAAATATAGACTAGTCACCTATATTTAACCTAGGGACAGTGGAATATAGTCTGACTAACTATATTCGACTTAGAATTTTCAAATACTGAGAATAGTTGTACTAGGGTTATGTTTAGATTGATTTCCTACATGAACACGATAAACCACCAGAATACATTAAAACAATCTAGAGACACGATAGTGCCTTACCACTCAGCAAGATCTTAACACCTTATTTGTAAGATCTAAATTCATTCTTGAAAATTTTCATTTATGAGATAATCCGAATGACTATCTTGGGATAGTTATCAATTCTTCTCTTCATTCCGTGGAAGTACCATCCTGTTTAGGATACCATTCCGTCATAAACTTTTAAAAATCTCTTAAGATTTTTAAAGCAAACTCAACATCGATACCTAAGAGTATTAATGTTAAGCATACACTACACACTTTTGTTCATTAACATATCACATCATTATCTTCACAACCGTTACAAACACAAGCTCATTAACAGATCTTGATGCACTTGTAAAGCTCAAATCATCCTTAGTTACACCACAAGTACCCTCATCAGCTTTACAAGTTTGAATATTCATCTTGTACCTTTGGAACACCAGTATCATCTCGTAATACACTACCTTGTAACTCACCGGCTAAGTATGAATGTTGTGTCGGGAATTCTTGAGTAGGATGATTTATAATGTCCTTATTTGAATGGATTGGGATGCCTTTTCATTTAAATAAAGAAATTATAAATCATCGAACCATACGTTTATATTCCTTTAGTTACATTGTTTGGGATGCCTCTCTATGTAAATAAAGAATTATAAACAAGTGGGCTTAATTATATCCGAAATAACATAAGTATGAAGTCAACCTACATTACATTGCTCGGGTATGGCTTGATACCTACATTACATTGCTCGGGTATGGCTTGATACCTACATTACATTGCTCGGGTATGGCATGATACCTACATTTTATTCGCCACAAGAAATCCTATCTTTTCACCGACATCGCTTCAAACCATGACATAAACACTAGGTATAACAACCGATTACCTACTAGGCTATGATTGCAACGACTATCCCAATTTCCATTAGTACGAGGTTTACACTTTGGTTTTCATAATGATAGTGCAATAACAAACAAACTCGTTGCGAGGCCATGTAACCATATGCATGTGCAGTCGTACCAAACTCATTACGGGGCCATGTAGCCATATGCATGGGCAGTCATACCAAACTTATAGTGAAGCCATGTAGCCATATGCATGGGCAGCCGTACAATTCAAACAGGACTTGGTCCAACCACATGTTCAACGCTTATTCCATGATTCGATTCTTATATCAATTGCTATTGATACTTGACAACTATATCAAGTTCTATTTGATATTCAACTACTATATCAATTCCTATTAATATTCGACTACTATATCAATTTCCTTTGATATTCGACTATTACCATACCTTTCCTATATAAAAGTAAGCCTCATCCTACACCATACACTGAAATGACAAATCAAATTACATCACTGGTAATTCCGGACTTTAGTCCTCATAAGTAACCACACCTTTTCATCAACACCACTCCAACATATGATATACACAGAACTTCGGGACGAAGTTCCCCGTAAGGGGTAGAGACTGTAACAATTCACATTTTTCAGGATAATTACCATTCCCGGAAAATTTCACTATTCACTTTTACTATTCATTTTTCCCGAAACTTTCCCGAAGGTTGATTTTTATTTGATATTCTCGAGTGATAAATCATTTCCATGACAAATTAAAAGTTTGACATTCATAAGCTCATTTTCGTGAAAGTTATTAAGGAATTACACGTTTTAGGGTAAAACGTCATTCAGAAATTCTACGTACAACGAAACTCGACCGCGTTAAGTGACCCCGCATCAGAAAAATGTTTGACACACTCATGATTTATTTGAGAATTAATCGTGACTGAGAAAAACATGACCAAAAACTTCCCAGCAGGTCACCCAAGCCTGTACTATTCTCGCATGAGCACGCTTAACCGTATGGGCGATTAACCGTGAGACCACAAAACGCGTTTCTAAGACTATTTGAGTTTTCAACTTCTTAGAAAAAGTCAACATATTCTTTCCCTCCTCCATTGACCAAAAATCATCCCTTGATGTTATAAGTCAATTCGTGATTTTTAAGCTTACGGTTTGATGTCTAAAAGACATTTAATACCAACCGACACTAGACTGAGCCCAGTCTAGACATTATAAGTCATTTTAAATCATTTATAACCTATTAGAAAAGTAATATTTTACTTTTCTCAATTTTACGCAATATTCGTACGTTTTACGTATTACGCGTTTTAGACCCGTGTTTCCAGTTTTTAGCAGGGTTTACCACCCAAATGGAACCTACCACTCATTTTATATTTTATTATGGGACATATGGACATGTCTAACAATACTTTAAAGTTTCATAATTTTACGACACCCGGTTTTACGTTTTGAGGCTTAATCATTTACGATTGGCATTTTCCGGAGTCAAAACTAACCAAGTATCTTGGATAATACCAAGAAAAGTCCACACCCTTGCTCTCCAAGTTCATGAACCGCCTCTAGGAGGGGGGATTCACACTATGTGGCTCAATCTCATGCTAGGAGGCCTTAGATGAGAACATGTGTAGAACTTGGTGAACAAGTGTTGACTAGTCAAGGAAAGTAACCTCCTCATTGAGCTATAAAAGCCCCTCTCCCCCCCTCTTGTGCCGTGCATCCCCAAACCCCATAACCATTCCATCCTTTGCTCATTTCCTTCCAATTTCTTGCAAGGTTCAAGTGTTTCTTCAAGGTAGAAACCCTAGTTGATCTTAGGTTACCAAAACTCTTCCAAACCCTAACATACTTGGTGATTTATCTTGAGTTTAAATCCACTCAATTCACCTCAATCTTCATCATTCATCTTTCAAGAATACCAAGGGTAGAAAGGATGCATGAAGTGAAAAAGGGTTGAAGCAAGTCTATCAATGTCCTATCCTTACATGTTAACTTTCCTTTCTTTGTTGAAAGCCAAAAGTTGTGAGCCAAACCCTAACTTGATTCTTGTTAAATAATCATGTTCATGTTATTTACATATTATTTGTGCTATATTATGTCTTGTATTAATGTCCATGATGTATAAAAGTGAGCAAAACAAGTTATTGTTATTAATTGTTACAACAAGTTACTAAAACAAGTAAACTAGTGACTTTCTTGGTAAGACCTGATTAAAATGGTAAAAATATGATGTTGGATCATTACATATTACAGTAGAGGACTTAACAAGGAAACCATAGCAATTTGAACCACCCAAAACGAGTATACGAGTCAAAAGTTATGGCGATTTGAAGTTACCAAAGATTTCCGGCAAAACTGCCAAATACCATTCTGATCAAATTTGGGTTTTGAAAGTCATACTTCTGGTCCGATTCATCAAAAAGTTAAAACACGAAAGTTGTCCGGAACGACGTTTTCGTTCAGGGATTAAGAAGCTCGAGCCCTGAAAATGCTTTTGAGTGATAAATTCTTCAAAATCTTAACAGCCCATTTTTACACCAAAGTCATTACATATAAGTTATGGTTTATGAAGACCAAAGGGGTCTTATGACCTAGAATCAAGACACAACCATGGCTAGAGCCAAGGTTGAGTCTCAAGACCATGGAACAAGGACCAAAGGTCATGGCTAGGCCATGACGAAATGACCATACAAGCTTACCAAGGCAAATAACAATGAATTAGGCGATAACATGAACAAGAAATTTGGATCTACTTCACCTAAAATGAAACCATGAGATATTACCAAGAGAAAAATGGTCATACAAGTTATATGAAACATACCCTAATAACAATCTTCATGTACTAATAAACTTTCCTAAGTTTATTCAAATAACGGACATGTAACTTTTCGGATCAAAACTTATATCTATATATTTCATCAACTACTACAATAGTAGGGAGCCTCATGTGAGGAGTTCATTATGTAAGCCGTCGAGTTGAGTTGTGGATTTACGAGTTAAAGTGTCCTGGCTCTTCGAACGCTTACTAACATGGCTTCTGAATTATGTCGGCCCGAACGGTAGTAAACGATATACCAAACATACATGTTCATGAATCTTTTCCTTCAAAGACTTACAATATACATCATACCACATCATGGACTAAATGCAAGATATATATATATATATAGGCACTACTTCATATTCTTTACTCCAATCCTAAGTCGCGACATTCTATTATAGGTTGCTCGTAGAAACCTACACGATCCGACCATTACCTTCATTACTTGCTATCTTACTTAAGGTGAGTTCATAGCCCCACTTTCGATTACTTAATTGTTTTACAAACCCTTGGGGGGAATACATGCTATTTATAACCTAGCACAATGTTTTTAAATTGTATGCTTACCTGATTGTTTTATTATCACTAAGTACCAACCTTGCTAAACCGAGATCCTTTATTATGAACCATTTAGTCACTAGCAATAGTGAGCGCGAATATTATTAATAGGCCTATTGGGATTGACGAATCCCATTTGTATTGACTAAGTTCAAACAAATGCAATAATATTTGAGATTTAGGTATGTTAGCAAAGTACCTACCGGGATAAATCTGCCGATCGATATTGGTACACGTTAACGTTATGGTGTCATAAGCTTAGTGTATAATACATGTTCCGGGCGTATAATAACGTAGCCTACCTGTTTTGTTTTCCAAACATTGGTGTGAGCCTATAACTCACACTACCAACATATTGTGTTCAATCGATTTAACAAACTCTATGAATATCACTCAACCTTTGTGTTGACCTCTCAAGCATGTATTTCAGGTTCATGACGATCAAGGATGGCACGGAAGGACATGGATACTCAAGAGGGCTATAAATTTTATTATCATTCAAAACTCATTTATTATACATTGTAAACATGGAACCAATTGGGACCTCATTTTGAAATCTCTGATATTTATATAATTTGAATGATACATCTTTTAAAACGACTCAATTGGAGTTCGTTTTTCTATTATTGTGACTATTGTGCCGTCGAGTAACACCCAGTTTGAATTCCGCTGCATCCATGAATTGGGGGTGTTACATTGAGCGACATAAACTTCTTCATTAATAAATCCATTTAAAAATGCACTTTTGACGTCCACTTGAAAGAGTTTAAAATCATGTGTACATGCATATGCAAGTAAAATCCTAATAGACTCGATCCTAGCAACCGGAGCAAAAGTTTCATCATAGTCAATGCCTTCTTGTTGATTATAACGTTGTGCTACTAGCCTAGCTTTGTTTCTATACACTATACCATTTTCATCCATTTTATTTTGAAAGACCCATTTTGTTCCAATTATTGTTTGAATCTTAGGATGAGTAACTAGTGTCCAAACACCATTTCTAACAAATTGGTTTAATTCTTCTTGCATTGCTATGACCCATGATTCATCTTTTATAGCTTTGTTTATATTTTTGGGTTCAATGGTTGACACAAAATAAAAGAAGTTACTTTCATTTTGGACTTTTGATCTTAAGGTTCTTTCGTTAATGTTAACGATGACACTATCTAATGGATGACTTTTAGATTCTTTAATGTTGACAATTTCTCTATTTAATAGTTCATCTTACTTTTCATTATCTATGTTATCTTGATATTCAATAACTTGACTTTCAACTAAGTCATCATCTACCAAAGGTGATGTCTTAAAGAGAGGTAGATTTTTGTCGAATGTTACGTTCAACGATTCCTTGACTCTTAATGTTTCTTTGTTTAAAACAATGTAAGCTTTGCTACTTTGTGAGTATCCAATAAATATACCTTCATAAGACTTTTGGGTCTAATTTGGTAAGGTAATCCTTGGTGTTTAGTATAAAACATTTACTTCCAAATACTCTAAAATATCCTATTGTACGCTTTTTACCTTTATATAATTCATATGGTGTTTTATTTAAAAATGGTCGAAGTAAGACACGATTTAAAATGTAGGTTGACGTGTCAACGACATTACACCAAAACTTTTGTGGAATGTTTTGTTCATTAAGAATTGTTTTACTCATCTCTTGAAGAGTCCGGTTTTTACGTTCTACTACACCGTTAGATTGAGGAGTGCGTGGTGCCGAAAAATTATGAGTTATACCATTTTTATCACAAAAATTTCCGAATTGTATTTCATTATCAAATTCACGACCATAATCCGTTCTAATTGACACAATGCAATTTCCTACATGGTTTTGAATTTTCTTACTAAGAATTTCAAATTGGTCAAAAGCTTCATTTTTACTTTTCAAAAATTTTGTCCAAGTATACCTTGAATAATCATATACTATAGCTAAAGTGTAGAAGTTACCTCCATAACTTTGTATAGCGGATGGACCGAATAAATCCATATGCAAAAGTTCTAGACACCTAGATGTTGACACCATATTTTTAGCCTTATGGATACTATGAACTTGTTTACCAATTTTGCAAGCATCACAAAAATGTTCGTCGTATTTCAACTTGGGTAGGTTTCTAACTAAGTCTTTAGAGGAGAAGGTTTGGATAAGTCTCATATTAGCGTGTCCTAAACGTCTATGGCATAGAGTTGAATATTCATCTAATGAGGTGAGGCAAAGTTTGTCTCTAGATGTTTGATCAATCTTCATGACATATATGTTATTCTTAAGGACACCTTTGGCTATGGTTATGCCGTCTTTAAGTATTTTACTTCCATTTCCACTAAAAAGGACGTTATACATTTTACAACAAAGTTGACTTATACTAAGGAGATTAAAGCCTAGGTTATCAATATGAGCTACATCATCAATAGAGAGGGAGTCATGAGAAATTGTACCTTTTCCGATGATCTTGCTTTTAAGCTTGCTACCAAAAGTAATGTTACCTCCATTATATTCTTGATAAGTTGAAAAAAGACCTTTGTTTCCCGTCCTATATCTTTAGCAACCACTATCCTTGATCCATTCATCTGGTTCCAAACTTACTTTCAAGAAAACCTATTTTATGAAAAACATTCAAACATTTGGTCCCCAATATCTCATGGGTCCATTTTGGTTAAACATACCATTACCTTTGTTCATGTATGGAAATGGTTGATATGGGTTCCTAGATATGTAGTTTGGAACTTGATATTGTCTAGCCAAGTTTTGGTTCCAACCATTATGATAGTTGGGTTGAGTGTTGTAGTTGCTCTTTGGAAAGGGGCGTTTGGGAATAGGAGTTTTAGACCTCGGTTGTGAAGTTCTAGCTCTAAATTCATTTTTAACAAGTCCTACTCCTATTTTGATGGCTGGTTTTAGTTTTTTTTCAGTTGCACTAGTGTTAGACTTCTTTGTGACTTTAATGAATTTTGTATGATCCAAACTTGAAACTGACTGTTCTGCTACAGACCTGGCGGAACCTTTTGGTTCTACAGACGGATCCCTGTTTTTGGTTCCGTCTGTTCCGCAGGTACCTGTAGCAGTTTTGTCCGTTTCTTGTGCTTTTTCATCTTGTTTCGTTAGACTACTTAAGGTTCCTGATTTCATGAATCCTAGCTCCGTTTTATCAAATGTTGACTTTTGAATTTTCATTATTTCATCCATACAAGAAATACTTTTATCGAACCTTTTAAACCTTGAATTTTGTTTAATGAGATCATCTTGTGTGATTTTAAGTTTCTCAATTTCAAGTTTAAGCTCTTGACATGATTTACACATCGTGTCAATAGTTTTACTTTTTTTCTAAACGTTTGGCTTTTTTTTTTTTAATTCATAAACTTCATTTTCTTAAAATTTCTTTTTAGTTTTCAATTTTTTTTTTTTTTTGGGTAAAAGGTCGATCGACCCGGTAAATATATTACTCCAAAAAGCATTTAAGTACAATGGATATGGGTGAATCCCATATCTCAGCCCGTTACATTGGCGAAAAGCTTACATAACAAGATACTTCCTATTTTCTAAACAAGAAAACAAAACACTACACACATGATAACAAAAGACTCTGATGAAAATGTAAACTACTTCCTACGACCTTGGAGTTTAAAGCCATACATGGCATTAAGAGCATCCAAATTCCCTGGAAGATCATAAATTTGCTTTGATTAGTCATCATACTCATCTTAACGCTCATGACCACCACCAAAAAGATTTGCTGATTCATCGAACGTGTTAAGAACCTCCTCATCCTCACTATCGGAAACCACGACCTCACCCACCTTAGAAAAAAGGGTTAGCCCACTTAGTAGAAGAGGTAGATGGAGCGGAAGAAATACCAATCTTAGGAGACCCAAATTGCTCCTTCTCTTTCATATCACTCACAAGAGGATCTTGTACTGCATTACAAGTCTTTAACGACTCATCCTCATTAACTTCCATTGTACGACCAGAATCCACATCCTTGTTGGTGTCATTAGTAGGAATTCCAAAAGATTCCGTATCATCCATATTAAGAGCATCAAACTGGTTAGATGTAGAAGTATTTGTTCCATTCGAACTAGCCACATCAGAAGCCTTCTTCTTAGTGCATCCACTTTCTTAGGTTCAGGAGGAGTCTTTTTGGGTTGATACTAAAACTGCTTACCCACAACAGGTTTAGTAAACCCTCCTTGACCCGGAATTGTAGGACCACCTTGCTTACCCTTCTTCTTGTTATTGACAGTCTTGAAACCATCATTAACAGGCTTAGTAGGCTGAACAGGAGGTAAAACAACTTTAGGACAGTCAATAAGAGTATGACCAAATATCTTACACTTATCATAACGAGGTGGTTTCCACTTGTATTCAACTCGTATCTTCTCAATAGTCGAACCTGACCCATCAAGTAAAGGTATCTCAACAGTGAGGCTATCCCTAAGCACCTCATCCGACGTCACTTCAATCATGCATCTAGCAAAACTACTATGGCTACATGATTCCTTGCACATTTGGCTAGTATAAGCATCTGACCTTTTGGGTGTACCAATCAATGTGGCAAGAAGACTAAGACCATCAGAAAACATAGCAAGAGGAACATCATGGAATTTAACCCACACCGGGATGTTGATCAAATCCTCTTCATGTAAGTTGGTGTTCAATGTCCATGATTTAAGAATAATAGGTACATTTCTAATCAACCAAGGACCGTTTTCAAGGACATCATCAACACCTTTCCTCGAATTGAACTTAAAGAAAAAGAACCCCTTTGTATTCATCATTACCTTTTGTATACCAAACTTAGCCTACGCATTGCGTACATAGTAATCAAAAACGGGAAACGCAAGGCGTTGACCAAGGAAATACCCATAAAGAGTATTCTCATACCTTGTGTTCACCTCTTCAACCACTTTCATAGGGACAGAAAGATCCACACCATTAGATTTCTTGCTACACTCCACCCTACGAAAGTTAGACGTGTGTTTCTTAGGTTCATTAGAAGTAGCACCAGCATATGATGTAGAAGGATGTTTCAAAGCATCCACTCCAACCTTATCAATACCAACAGCCCCCTGTAAGTTCGTATCAACCTTTTCAGAAGCATGAGATTGGATAGCAGCCCCATGTTAACCATGCAGGTTGTTAACAAAAGAATCAAGTGAAACCGCCTTCACTTTTTTATTCTTGTCCACTAGAGCAGATAGTTCAATATCACCATCATCGATACTCCACTCAGAAATAATAGGACCAGACGATGCATTAGGCGGAGCTAGAGTTGTAATGGTATTCAACTCCTCACCCGATGAACGAATAGTCTTATCTACATAGTCATCACGAAAAACATTCCTACTACGTTTCTTATGTTTCCTCATAGTCACATACGACAACTCCTCACCCGTTGCATTAGCAGTCAATTCATCGACATTCACATGTAAACCATCAGCAGCAGTAGGCGTATTCAAGTTGTTTAGAAAACCCTTATTCATCTCTTACACCCCCACGAACAATAACCAATATAAACGACCAGGAAAATAAAACCCTAACTAGAACAACTAGGGTTTTAATCAAATCGCACCAAGATCCTCAACTTCCAGCCATAATGATCGAGTACATGAAGGTAGAATCAATAAGAAATCGACTTTAGTAATTGAGTGTGGTAATCGATCAATAAACAAACCAACAGAATTAATATAGTAACTAAAAAGCAAGGTCGGTTTGGAAAAGAACCCTAAAAACGATTTAAGGTTCTTGAGTGATAATAAACCCTAACAAATCTGATAATTAAAACACCTAATTAATTGCGTACCAAACACAGAATTGATATAGGTAATGATTAACACAAATGTCAAACCAAACCAGTAGCAATCGATGTAAGAAACACAGGATAATTAGAGGTAGAATGGATGGAACGATTGAGAAAAGTTAGGGAAAGGGAAATCACCAGAGAGAATTAATTAATTTTGGGTTAACTATTTCAAAATTTTGTTTTTGTTTATGATTTTTAAGCTTAGTTCACAAAGTTTGTTATATTCTTTTTGCAACGTGTCATCATCAATAGAAGAACAAGATGAGTCGGAATGTACCTCGTTTGAGTCATGAGCCATGAGAGCCATCTCGTCATTCTTTGGCTCTTCGTCATCATCTTCACTATCACTCCAAGCACCACTTACAAAAGCTCATTGAGTTTTGTTTTTGGGTGGTTTTGGACATTCTCCTATGAGATGACTCATGTCTCTGCATCTAAAACATTTTCTTTCACCCTTTCCTTTCTTGTCGTCACGATCTTTTTGAAAAGATTTCTTGTCATCTCTAGGTTGCCTTACAAACTTCCCTCGTCTTCGAAAGAACTTCTTGAAGTCTCTAACGGCCATGGCATATTCTTCATCATCACTATCCGAACTAGATTCCTCATCATCCCTTGAATCAACTCTAGCTTTCACGGCAATGGACCTCACTTTTTCTTTCTAGCCTTTAACTATCTCTGAATCTTTTTCCATAACCATTTCATGAACTTTGAGGTTTTCAATTAGCTCATCAAGTGACATACTTGAAAGATCTTTAGATTCTTCAATAGCCACTTTTGCTCTCCACTTCGGATGGAGTGCTTTAAGAAATTTCCTGACAAAGTTCATACTATAAAAAGATTCATCAAGTGCTTTAAGTGAAGTAATGATAGTGTTAAATCTAGCAAATGCACAACCAATACTTTCATCTTCGGGAATAGAAAATTGTTCATATTGTTGGACAAGGAGATCAATTTTGTTATCCTTAACTTGTGAGTTTCCTTGATGAGTGATTATTAAAGATTGCCAACTATCTTTAGCAGTTTTACACATAAAGACTCTTTCATACTCTTTCTTTGGTAAAGCATTATAAAGCACCATTTTAGCCTCATTATTTTTAGCGACTAATTTCTTTTGATCCTCACTATGTTTCGTAAGTGTGCTATCCAATCTTTACCACTAGCAATATATTTAAAAGTAATTTTGGTATCACCTTCAATAATTATATACCACAAATCTATATCTTTTGATTTCACGTAAGTTTCAAAGTGGTTTTTCCAATATATAAAACCATTTGGTTCAAATAGTGGTGGTCCTTGCATAGATTGCCCTTCTTTGAAATTTTCAAAATCCATAGATCGTTCTAAGTTTTTAAAATACAATATATTTTAAAATTCTTGAGTAATGTAGCTCTTGATGCTAATTGTGTAAAACTAGAAGGGGGGTTGAATAGTTTACCGGTTTTTTAATTTAATTCTCTTTGAAAACTTTACGTTTAAAATGACTAATGCAAATAATAGACAATAAGTAAATGCAAGATAAAGTAAGAAACAATCAAACCACAATACGGATGTTTATAGTGGCTCGGCTACAAGGACTCTTTTTCCTTGCCCTACTCCACTCCCTAGTATCCAACTCGAGAGTTTCCTTCACTAGTCAACAAGCTCCTTTAACAGGCTGAGAAAGCCTTACACATCGCTTACACAGGATTACCGACACAAAGCTAGATGTCGAGTTCTTTTACAAGGGTACAACCACTCCCGTCACTCTGTGTATTTTAAGGACTAAAATACTCACCGATCACTACTTAATAGATAAAATTAAATGAAGTATAAACTACGCGAGTTTACACAGTGCTAAGCTAACAAGTCTTGCAACGTTATGTTGAAACTTGTAAACTTTTGGTTTAACTTGTGATCTTCTTTGCTACAAAAGATCTCACCCAAATGAAATGCTACTGAGCTATATGAATGTAATGAGAGTGTATATGCAAAATATGATTTTAAATGATGAGTAAAACTCAAAGTGTGGGTTGCTATTTATAGGAAAAATGCCTGACCAACCCACGGATGTCCGTTGTCTTGAAAGGTTCCGCCAGAGCTGATAGCCAAGATCTCCAAATCTCTTTCCAAATCTATCCAAGAGATTTACAAAATCTCACTAAGATACAATGAGTAAGAACCTTTCCAAAATATATTCATGAGATCTTTCAAAGTCAACTCTAAGATTTTGGAAATCTTTCCAAGATTACATATGATGCATGCCATGATGTCATACTACATTTTCTATTTTTAGAAATATGAAAATGTTATGTTTTTGCGAAATGTAAATGTAGCAAAAGTGATTTTTGTTTTGAAATAAAAGTTTATATATGAAAGACTTAAACTATATGTATGTTTTGCTAAAAATAAAGTTTACACTTTGTCGTTAACAAAATTTATCAAAGATCGTAAAATATAAATAACATTTTTAGGCGATATTTGTATTAACACATACACCAAACAATTGAACAAAACATCTAAATTGAGCAATGTTTAGCTAATGCCTTAAAAACAGTTTGATGAGAACAAACAAATATGCAAACAAATTTATATAGTCTATTAGTTTTCTGAATCATATATGTGTTCTACCGGAAAGTGGCCTATGAACTTCGAACAATATAAAACTAACTTTAATATAAACCAACAGTGTATAAATTGGTAAAATTACCATGTTGTAATATACTTCATACTAATTTCTTTGTGAAGCAATAAATTGTCGCATCCACCTTACCATAACTCTATAAAAATTTATAAAGCTTTACCAAGTATCCTTTCATAAGTTTCATGTTGCAATGAGTAATCAACCATTTGATAGCTCCTCATTTCCAAAAAAAATCAAGTGCTTCATGTTCCTTAAACCTACAAAATAATATACATTAGTCCTTGATTCAAGTATTTATAATAACAAATGAAGGTTACCAAACAATAGGTTAAAAGCATGGACACATATCGATCAAGACACCTAAAAGATTTGAGAATACTTATGTACATAAACATGTTAAACTGTTCAAAATCTAGAAAAGAAGACATTGATTCTCACCTGGACAATTCATAAACGCATGTTGTAAACATAAAAAAATAATAAAAGTTTGGCCACTTTTAACTGGTAACCAAGTTTTTTCTTCATTTACTCTGTTTAAACAAAATAACCCAAATTGATAAGTAAATTTGTTGAAATTGGCATTATAAGATGTAATAGTTTAGTCTTTTTCAATTGAGCTTTAAGTTAAGCTCTCTTCTTATTCTCCGATGCTCCAATGGCACAGTGGGCTCTATCTTCAACTTTGGACATCTCATTTTCTTCCCATGCTTTGATTAGTGCATCTATCTCTGTTGCTCCTTGAGCAAGTCTGAAACAAACAATTAATAACAATGCCAAAATCATATGTAGCTTCTTAATAAACAATAATCAATTGACCATATCACCTTTATGTGCAAACCTTCAACAACTTTCTCTTGCACAGCCTCTACTGTTTTTTTTCTTTTCTTTTTTATTACATATATATTATAAGATATGAATACTATTAAGGGGTGTCTGTTTAAGCTAATTTTGTACTGCTAAGTTTATTCAATTGGCTTACATTTCATAATCTATTCTTTTCTGGCTTGTTTATTTGACTTATGAACTTAGTATGATATGATGTACATAAAAAGCCCATAGGCTGAAATATAAGGCAAAACAAATTGGCTTATGCAATGTAAGTGGAGAAATAAAAGTTCTATAAGCCTGAACATAAGCTTAAAAAACATCCTTAAGTGTTGTTTCTTGGTGTGATCAAAGTTCATTATATTCCTATTGTTTTCAAACATTACCAAGAGCTCATAAAAATTATAAAAAGCTAAATGTTGACAAAAAGTACTTAGGTTCAACCCCTACAAACAGTACGTTACTTGTGGACTCACCCAACCGTCCCGACCATTTGTCCACCTAAGAGAGATTAGTGGACCCTCTTTACCATTTAAAATGCAACTTATAATAAGATAACTTCATCTTGTATAATAATTTCGTATAAATCCTTTACATGAAAGTACATTAGAGATTTCACACACATCTTTGAAATTTATAAATTGTGTATGTACCAATGATTATACTTGTCCATCTATAAACCATTAGTTTATCCATTATTCTTCAAACTTTTTTTGTGTAACTAAAGAGCCAAAACAGCTAAGATTACATAATGCTTAAATTTTTTTACCACTATACATGGCATGTATCGGATTTCTAGTTCTTTTTTTTAGCTAAATGCGGTGCTTGTCTTTGAACTTTCGTTTTCACATGGAACCCATCACAAATCAATGACGTAAATTAGAAAAATCAAAACACTGAAGACCAAATTATAGGTATAAATGAACAAACACAATATATTTTCCGTAATCCTCGGGAATACACCAACATTTACTTGATATTAGAACTACATATAAGGAGAAACTCATAAGGTTCAAGCCTATCTTTAGCAGTTGAGCATTCTACATGTCTGTTACATGCATGGCTGATAATCAAATGATTTATTTTTACACATGGGCCTTTTAATTTATGGACTGCATTTTCGTTATCAACCATTGAGTTCCTAACAGCCTCATGAATAAATTAAGTGATAAGGTCTATCGAGGTTATGTTTCACTATCGTGTTAAAGTGGTGACTTTAAAAAAAAAGCTAAAGAGGGAATGTGCCATGCTAGTAATGGTTTGCATTAAGGGACTTTAGCATGGTGTGTCTATAAGATCTAATCGAACCAAAATGTCTGTTTTAAGTCCAGGTTAGTAAAAAGATGTAGGATTTACCTGGTTTGACAAAGGTCAGGAAATTGCTTGAAATGACATCTAATATTCATAAATTAGGCTCCAATGATGGGCGAGTTATTGTTCTTGAGATATCTGCATGTAAAACATTTTTTTTAAAAAAAAAAAAAAAAAAAAAAAAAAAAAAGAAAAACTCTTTAAATCACCCCCTTTTATATGAGATATATGATAATAATTTAAAGTTTATAGTAAGCCCAAAACACTGTAGGAAGTTTGTAAATTTTTGTAATGGCGTTTCGCAAGTTCCTCTCTTCTGGTGACAACTCACTCGAGACATTACAACAAAACTCTAGAAATACCAAACCTACTTCCTTTAAACCCTATAGCTAACATTTGTCTATGTTATTTCATTTAAATAAATCAACTATTTAATTAGAATAAATTCTTATATAAGTTCAACACAACTAATTAAATTGAAAGTCCATTAAACTTACGTTACAACACACACATGATGCTTAAAAAGATTCGTAATTCGACTTTGACTTTGGTTTTGATTTTTTGGATAAGGTAATCAAATTCCAAAATTTGTTTCAGATTCATAAATAACTATGAATGGGCACACACTTACCACCGAAAGAGTTTTTCCATGAAGGAAGTCCGCAAACCTATCTAGGATTGTTTACTTTAACCACAACCCCCTCTACATTTAACTAAGTTATCTTCATTAATTTATTCTTAGTTTTCTTCACAGACACCTCAACCTTGTAAAATTCCAAACAATATTACTCAAAACATTAAGAATCGTATTTGATGAATATTTATTGTGAAACTATAATTATAAAGGCAAATGGTATATGTATACTACTTTTCTTCATAAACTTTTCAATCTGTAAACCTCTAAGAACTATTTCTCATTAGGTAATCAAATCAAACCTTAAAACTATATAAACATTAAATAAACCATGGACGATATCTATACACGAATGAACTGAACAATATATCTTTGCATGTAATCATTCAAATCAGACAAACATATTAACACGAAAAACAAACTATAGACAAAGAAACATAGTCCAATAATCATTAATCACATGTTCATTATAACATGTATTGTCATTTTTAGAAAACTCTTCTTTAGGCTGTTTGGGACTAACAAACAAATATTCTACATTTGAAGAAATAAAAAGTTGCATTTTTTCTTATAAACGTGGACATTTTCTTTATAAAGCTTTGATTTTTACGAGTTGTAGTGGTAAAGTTGTTGTTTTTATTGAAGTTTTAGTGATTATAAGTGTTTTGGGAAAGATTTGATCAAAATAAACAAGTGGAAAAAGTGTCTTTGGTTGAAAAAATCAGATTTTTAGCTGTTTGGGTCATCTTACGCGTAAAAAGGACAAGCACTACCAAGTTCTTAGCTGGAAATTGTAATTTTTGGTACTTTTACGCTTGAGTTTTAGCAAAAAAAACCCATTTTCTATGCTTAAGTTGGAATCCTATGCTTAAGTTTAAGCAGAAAAACCTCTTCCTACGCATAAGATTCATTTCCTACGCCTAAGTTGAGTTCCTACTCTTAAGATCCTACACAAAAGTCTGTTTCTACGCAAAAGATTGGAGTCTACGCCTAATATTGGATTCTTACACGTAAGATTGAAGTTTTTGCATAAGTTCTGCGCATAACATTGGATTTTACGCAAAAGGTTGGATCCTACGCATAAGATCTACGCAGAAGATTTACTCAGTACTTTCCTAGCTTGGACAAGTTAGTGGAATACTTTGACACGGGATATCTTTCAAGCTTGGACAAGTTTGAGAGATTTGTTTGGTTCTTTAACCTTAATCATAAACCATATCTTATGCATAAGTTATAGCTTACGCGTAAAGTTCAAGTTTACGCATAAACTTTGTGTTTACGCTTAACCTTACTCTTTATGCATAACCTTAAGCTTACGCATAAGATCCAAGTTACGCGTAAGATTCTAAGTTAACCATAAGATTCACTATTTACGCATAAGTTCAGGGTTTACGTGTAAGAATTTGACTTTTTGACAACCAAACTTCAAACGGCC
This sequence comes from Artemisia argyi, assembly GCA_030686995.1. Taxonomy (NCBI): domain Eukaryota; kingdom Viridiplantae; phylum Streptophyta; class Magnoliopsida; order Asterales; family Asteraceae; genus Artemisia; species Artemisia argyi. Next base: position 1,593 of record JARVZY010000757.1, on the reverse strand, counting down.
ATAACTTTTGAACCGTAAATCCGTTTTTGACGAATTTGCTGTCAAAACAACTGTGAGACCGAGAAGAAGGAAACAAATCTAAGGATCATTCAAGCCAAGCTTTGAGGCCCAAATCCACTCCGAACGGAAGTTATTGAGGTTTTAAGGTTTTAGATCAAAATTTTCACCATAAAAACTTACATCAACTTACACTAAACACAACTCCTACTTCCTTGAATCGATCCAAGATCAACTTTATCATTTATCAATGGCAACTCAGCAAGACATTCATGCCGCCAGTGCCGAAAACCAACCTCCCATGCTGTCAAAGGGTGGATACTCACAGTGGGCTAGTTGTATGATGCGCTATCTTAAGAGCAAACCAAATGGAAAACTTCTCATCAAATCCATTGTGGGACTGAGTACACTGAGAAAGACAGACAACATATTGCAGCTGATGATCATGCATTTCACTGCATTGTTCTTGGTTTACCTGAAAACACTTATGCTACTGTTGATAGTGAAGTAAGTGCTCATGCTGTATGGGAAAGAGTTAAGAGATTAATGTATGGGACAGACATCGGGAAACTAGAAATGGAAACACAATTGCTCAAGGAACTTCACAAGTTTACTTCAATTCCTGGTGAATCCATAGAGTCGTACTACCTCAGGTTCTTAAGGATGACATGGAAGACAGAGAGGATATTGATGCGAACTGCATATTCATGGTAATCTTCAGGAAGCTAAGTATGACACGGATTCTGACACACTTCCTGTTTATGACACCAATGCACCATCTGAGGTATCTAACTTCAACACATGTCATAGTAATGATATATTTGATATGTCTCCTCATGAGGAACATCATTCTGAGAAGCTAGCACCCACTTATGATACATACCTGGACACGCCAAGTAATAGCAATACTCCTTTAGCAACTCCAGATGTGAATCATAATGGAGGCTTCGTTTCAAAGCATGCTGAGAATGATGAGGAAACACATGCTTTATTTGAATCATTATTAAATAATTGTGGTATTGAAATGGAGAAAGTGAAAAAGGTCAATCACGATGTTAAGGCCGCGAATGAGAAATTGACCACTGAGCTTGAGAGATACAAAGAAAATGCAAAAAGTTTTCAAATTCACAAAAAACGCGAGTCAGAACTTGAAATTGGTTATAAGAAGTTACTTGTTAAAGATAGGGAATGGAAAAACAAGTTTGCTAATCTTGAAATAAGTTAAACAAAAACCATTAACTCTTTAAAACAAGAAATTTCTGAGTTAACAAACCAACTTTCAAGACAAAAAACAACTTATACCAATCTTGAAAAAGAATGGGATGAGTTGAAAAAGGAATTTGTAAAGAAAGAAGATAAACTTTTGGACGAAATCATAGAGTCAGAACACATGACTGCACATCTAGAAGAATTAGTGGTTAAGTCGGGTCAGTCAAGTCAAACAATGAAAATGATTTCAAATCAAACTAGTCCGATTTACCATACGAAAAATAAAATGGCTCTTGGTAACACAACTCCTTGTAATCTCAAGAAAGCTCAGCAACAACAGAATGTTTTGTATAATGGTAATGTGATTTACACCAAACATGATCCTCC
>JARVZY010007271.1:0-23830 GCA_030686995.1 Artemisia argyi | reverse complement strand
GCGTATCTGTGCAGCAACTGATGGATGAGTTGGCTGTTACTGTTGCGCGTCAAACTGAGCTGGTGGCTCAGTTGAAGAAGAGGTACGTCGGGGAGAGTAGCACTCTCGCCCAAAAGGATGAGGAGATAGCTGTTCTCCGTGCGCCGCTGGCTGAAGCGCAGGCGGAAGTGGGGTCCTTCAGGGTGTACACGGATAAGGTCACCAATGAGAAGTTGACCGCGATGGTTGAGCTGGAGCAGGCGCGCGGACAACTTCATCAGTTCAGGGTCAACCTTACTTGGGCAGTAAGGTATCTTGAGGAGAAGAAGGAGGAGCACTTCGCGAACATTGCTGAGTTCAAGGTGCGCATGGAGAAGATTGTTCAGGCGCAGGAGGAGAAGCTGCGGGGCCTGAGCATAGAGTATGATGAGGAGTTATACCCTCATGTGATGTCTACCATAGCTGAGCGCAGGTACGTCCTTTCATCTTTTTTTTGCAATGTTGCCTTACTATATTTGTTTATATATTTCTGCTAACACAAGTTGTCCTTTGTTGATGTAGGTGGTTGATCAGCCATGGGTTGCGCCTAGCTGCTATGGGCACCTTGGAGTCCCAAGAGGTGTTGGTGGCCTTTGGGAAGGTGGTGCAGTGCGCTGTGGAGCGTGGGAGGTCGCAAGCTATGGAGGATCTCCATGAGGCCAAGGTGTTGAACGTGGCCTTGACTGAGGTACCTAGCTATAACGCGAGTGCATATGACGAGCTGGTACAAGCCATGGAGAGGATGAAGCTCCTTGAGCTTCCTCATATTGCCCAGTTAGAGCGCGATCAGGATAACCCCATAAAGGTAATTATGGAGGGGTTGACCCTGGAGCGCCAAATTTTGGAGGATGCCGAGGCGCAGCCGGACTACTTCCTCAAACCTGATGAGTCGCAGCTACAGGTTCCTGTGTTTGTGCAGCCTTGCCATATGCTGAACCCATTTGCTCTGGAGAAGGAGATTCCTTTGAAGGAGGTATTGGAGCGCCACGCCCAGAGAGCTGCCTAGAAAAAGGGGATTAAGGGCAAAGCTGTCCTATGCGGTGTTGGCGCTGCACACATTCCCAGGTCTGATGGGGTTCCCGTGAGTGTAGCGACTGTATCGCCTAAGGATGCGTTGCTATTGAGGAAGCTTCAAGAGGCAGGAAGTTCCGTTGCACCGGAGGATAGCCCTGAGCATCGCCATAGCGTGTAGGCTGTTTTTTTTATATTTATTGTGTAAATAATGAAGTGTATCTTTTTCATGCTATAGTAGCTGTCTTTTGTATGTAAAAATATTGAATAAGATACTCTTTTGTGTTTAAATTAAGTGCGTAACTTAAGATAAATTACGAGAATAAACTTGCTTTAATTGTTTGCGAAGTTTTGTTATTTGACCAAGAGTCTTGGCTCGTTATTTGCTAAGCTTCGTACAGTGTACTTAATATTTGCGCATCCGTCGTGGGGCGCGCAGTGTAAACTTACCTCAATGTCTCAAAAGTAAGGTGCTTAGCAAGGATGCGTGATCCAATGTTGATGGGTTTGCAACCCTCTTACTCAATGAGTGAATTAGTAGGTTTACTCATCCTTTATGCCTTCGTGGGTCTTAATTAGTGCACGCACGCCATGTAGGCAAAAATATAATATAACAATATTGACATATATAAGAATGTACGCAATAAAGTGAAATGCGTTATGAAGTTAGCTAAAAACCATAACATTTTATTGATACTTGCAAGTTTTTGAAAAAGTAAAAGACAATTCCTAAGAAAGAAAAGAAAAAACAAACACTTATTGGGCACATCCTATAGTGTAAAGTTGTCTGTGTATGGGCCGTAGCCTTTCCTAAAGATAGCATCTTTTAAGATTGCAGATATTCCAGGTGCGTGCTAGGTCGTGACCTTTCATGTCGCGCAACCTCTATGCGCCACTGCCTAGCACATCAGTGACCTCGTAGGGTCCTTCCCATTTGGGTCCGAGCTTGCCTGTGTCTTTTGCATGGCTTGCGTCATTGGCGCGGTATACAAAGTCTCCTAGTCTGAAGGAAGTGTGTTTGACCTTTGCATCATAATACTTCTTCATTTTTGCCTTAGCCTTTGCTTCGCGTATAGCTGCGCGTTCACGTCTTTCATCCAGTAAGTCCAAGTCTATGCGCCGCTCCTCGTCATTTGTTGTGACGTTGACCTCTGCTGTTCGTATAGTTGGCATTCCTATCTCAGCTGGTATGATGGCTTCTGTTCCGTAGACAAGGGAGAATGGCGTGTCTCTAGTACTGGTTTTGATTATGGTGCGATGCGCCCATAAGACATGTGAGAGCTCGTCCACCCACCTTCCTTTGTGTCTATCAAGGCGTGCTTTTATTCCTTCACCTAGACTGCGATTTGCTCGCTCAACCAAACCATTGGTTTGTGGGTGTTTTACTGAAGCGAAGTGTTGTGTGATGTTCAATTGCGCGCACCAATCTTTGAATGGGTTGTCGTAGAACTGCTTCCCATTGTCTGATATGATCTCTCCAGGTAGTCCGAAGCGACAGACGATGTTATCCCATACAAAGCGTTTGACCTGGTTGCCCGTGATGCTCACCACCGCTTTTGCTTCAATCCACTTCGTGAAGTAATCTATGGCTACGATGAGGAATTTTAACCCTCCTGCTGCAACTGGAAAGGGTCCTGCAATGTCAATGCCCCACTTGTAGAATGGCCATGGTGAGGTGATGGGTGTTAACTCTTGTTGCGGTTGGCACGGAATTGGCCTGTGTACTTGGCAATTGCTGCACTTCTTGATCATATCGCGCGCGTCGCGGTGCATAGTTGGCCAATAATACCCCGACCGTAGAGCGCGCGCTACAACAGATCGCGGCCCTGAGTGCATGCTGCATGATCCAGCGTGGATTTCTCGGAGTACATAGTCTGCTTTAAGAGGTCCCACACATCGGAGCCAAGGTTGCAAGAAAGAACATCGATAGAGTATGTTGTCCCGTAGTTCAAATCGCTGCGCTGTGCGCCGCACTCTTCGAGCGTCTTTATGATCCTGTGGTAAGACTCATTTGCTAATAAATTCAATGATAGGTGTCATCCATGTAGGATCTTGTTCTTCTATCACCGTGGATACTTCCATCTCCAAGATTGACTTGTTTTGTAAGGTTTCTACCAATACCTGTTTTGATAAGTGCGCAAAGCTTGTGGATGCGATCTTGCTAAGCGCGTCAGCCTTCCTGTTTTCCCCTCTAGGTACTTGTTTTATTGTGAACCTATCAAAGTTTTTAATTAAGGACTTGGTCTTATCCAGGTATTGGATCATGTGCTCATCCTTGGCTTCATATTCACCTAGCACATGGTTAGCAACTAGCCTAGAATCTACGTTTGCCTCCAGGTTGCGTACACCCATTTGGATTGCAATACGCAGTCCGGCGAGTAGGGCTTCATATTCTGCCTCATTGTTTGTGGCTGTGAATTCGAAGCGCAGCGCATAAGTGAATTCCATACCTTCTGGATTAGTAAGGATAAGGCCTGCGCCTGATCCATCTACACATGAGGATCCATCTGTGAACATAATCCAGGGTTCCTGCAGATCTGTTTTGGTCGTTGAGGTTGGACTATCGGTATCTGGCTTCTTAACAATGAAATCAGCTAATATATGTCCTTTGATTGCAGTGCGCGGTCTATACGAGATGTTATATTCGCTTAACAACACACTCCACTTTTGTAGCCGCCCTGATGCGTCAGGTTTAGAGATAACTTGTTTGATTTGCTGGTCTGTGATTACAGCTATTGGGTGCGCTTGAAAGTACCTGCGCAGTCTTTTAGCTGCGAATACTAGAGCTAAGACCAGCTCTTCCATAGCGCTGTAGTTAGTCTCTGTCTTCTTCAGTGCTTTGCTTACAAAGTATATGGGTGTCTGGACGGAGTTCCTATCTGTCAGTAGTACTGCGCTAACTGCTCCATGGGTTGCAGATAAGTACATGATTAGCTCTTCCCCTGATCGCGGTGCGACAAGTTTGGGAAGTGATGCTAAATGTTGTTTTAGCTGTTGGAAAGCTTCTTCTGCTTCCTCAGTCCAACGAAAGTCTCCCTTTTTGGTGCACTTCGTGAGTGTTTTAAAGAGAGGGAGTGATTTATCTGCTGATTTAGATAAGAAACGGTTTAGCCCAGCTAGCTTTCCGTTTAATGACTGGACTTCCTTGAGTGTGCGCAGTGAGGGAAGATCAATAACAGCTTTTGTTTTTTCTGGGCAATGTTTGATTCCATCGGGTTCTATTAAGTATCCGAGGAACATGCCTTCTGTTGCGCCAAAGGTGCACTTTTTGGGATTTAATTTCATGTTTATTTTTCCCAATGTTTTGAACGTTTCCTCGATGTCGCGCACCAATTCATCCTCTATGCGGCTTTTGATGACAAGGTCGTCAACGTAGACCTCCAAGTTTCGACCTACTTGTTTCTCGAAATCTGTGTCCACCAATCGTTGGTATGTTGCGCCCGCGTTTTTTAGGCCAAAAGGCATTTTCGTGTAGCAGTAAACCCCTTGACTGGTGTGGAAAACTGTTTTTTCTTCATCCTCGACTGCCATCTGGATTTGATGATATCCTTTGTATGCGTCTAGGAAGCATTTAAAAGGATATCCGCACAGGGATTCTACCTTCCAGTCTATTTCTGGCAGTGGATAGCAGTCCTGTGGACATGCTTTGTTAAGGTCTGTGAAGTCCACGCACATTCTCCAACTGCCATCGCTCTTCTTTACGATCACTGGGTTAGAGAGCCAATCGTGATAGTACACTTCGCGCATAATGCCTGCGTCTACGAGTTTGTGTACTTCTTCCAGAATAGCTTCTGCACGGTCTGGGGCCTGGCCGCGCTTCTTCTGCCGTATTGGGGGATATCCTTGTCGGATTTGTAGCTTGTGCTCCGTGATAGAGCGTGGCACTCCTGTCATGTGTTTTGGTTCCCATGCAAAGATATCTAGGTTCTTTTGAAAGAGTGCGCACACGGCTACTTTACCTTTGTCAGATAAAGATCCTCCAATCGAAACTTGTTGGTCCGGGTAATCGGGGTGAATAGCGACCTTTAGGTTTGGTGTTTTTTCTGTGCGCTGTTCTGGAATATTCTCTACCTCAGTGGTTACTGCGTTGCATTCTTTTGGTGGTACTGTTGTGTTATAGAGGGTAACAACTCCTCCTTCCACTGGAAATTTGAGCATCCCATGCGCTGTGGATGGCACAGCGCGCATGGATGATATTCCAGGTCTCCCAATGATGCCATTGTATGGTGAGGGAGACTTTATTACCATGAAATTTATCCATGTTGCTGTTGAGTGTTGTTCATCTCCCACGACCACTAGCAAGCGTAATTGCCCCATAGGCCAAATCTTTTCTCCTATGAATCCAGTCAGCGACGTTGTTGCTGGTATCAATTGACTTTGGATTTCAGGTCGCAGTTTTTGAAACAATGATCATATAGGATATCAGCGGATGCTCCTCCATCAATGTACATGCGGTGGATATCATGTCCCCCCGTATGTATTTCAATAGTTAGAGGTTCTACTACTGCGTTGTCCGCAGCTAGAGTAGGGAAGGATATCTCTTTTTCTGGAGAGAATTTTTGACTGACTTTTTGTTTTATCTTGCGTTGCCATGACTGTATCATGTATATGGTGTCAGCTTTTTCTTTGAGAGGTTCTTTCTTGCCCCCATTCCTTTGTTTGTCCTTTCCCTCTTTGATGTTTTTTACAAGGTGGTCCATTTTGCCTTCCCTTACTAACTTTTCAATTAGTTGTCGTAGCTGGACACACTCGTTGGTTGTATGGCCTTTTTGACCATGGTATTCACAGTATCCATTCCCTACGCGCTTTTCCTCTGCGGTACGCATTGGTGGAGGTTTTGGGAAATTTGCACCTTCTGTTACAAATATTTCCCTCGGAGTTTTTGTGAGAGGGGTATATTTGTCATTGTCTCTTCCACTGCGGTAATTCCTGCTGCGGTTGTTATTCTGATCATTGGATTGTCTCCTAGGCTGTTCTTGTTGCCTATAATTCGAGTAACCCTTTTTGCTGTCCGCAGCATTGCTTCTCCTTGTATGAAGGATCTTGTGCGCTTTGTTAGCTCATCAAAAGTTTGGGGAACCTTGTCATTTAGCTTCCGGATAAGTTCTGGGTTGTTAATCCCATTCATGAACCCTGAAATTTTTAGAATTTCGGGACATACTTTGACCTGTATGCACTCATCCTTGAAGCGTTCCATAAAAGCACTGGTTGATTCCCCTTGGCGCTGTTTTACTCTGGCTAGTTCAACAGGGTTTTTAGCGCACTTCTTTCTTTGGGTAAAGTTTAGACGGAATGCTTTCCGTAATTCTTCAAACCCACCGATGCTCCGTCGTGGGAGTTTGATGAACCATGTGCGCGCATCCCTACTAATGTAGAATTAAACATATGGCACCACACAGGTTGTGGCCAATTTTCGATAGTAGTAGCTGATTCAAAAACTTTTAGATGGTCATCCGGATCACCTGTTCCATCATATGTTTTCACATTAGTGGGCATGCGCCTCCTTTTGTGGTCGGAGTAATTGCTGATGCGTCGTGTAAACGCATCAACTTTCTAGCGTCGCCATGGAAGAGACATGTCTTCATTTTCTTCTTCGTGACATCTTCCTCTTGACTTCCAATGTCCTGTTTCCCTATCCTCGTTGTCCGAGGAGTCGCTGGAGGAAGAGTAGTTTCTTTTTCGGCGCTTGCGCCGACTTCCTTCAGAGGAAGAGCTTGAGGGGCTTTCACTTGGGGGTATTCTTTTCCCCAATCTGTCGTGAATTCTCTTGCTCCCAGATTTGGAGGACCCTTCGCTTGGTGAATGCTAAGGTCCTAATCGGTCTTGTATCCCTCGACTGCCAAGTCTGGAGTGAACATTAGTGCGCCTCTCGCTGCCTTCATATTCCTCTGAGTATTGTGAGTCAGATGTCGTACCCAACCTATCGTGGATAGTAGTACATTTTTCGTTATCTGCGCGTCTTCCTCGTGTGTGGCGCGGTGGTGATGGTTCGCGTTCAGGACCAAAATTGAGCCGAGCTTGTAGGCTCGTACTCGATCTTCTCCTTGCTTCTTCTTGCATGAGGGCAGTTAGGGTTTCATAATTTTGGGATACAAAATTTCCCAACGTTAGGTTGGGTGTGTCCTCAGTTGCTGCAAGAATATCTGCCTCAGTATTGGGCACCCTATCTCGATTACGCGCGCCCGGTGGTACAGTATTGTCCACTGTAGGTACCGTTTGGTGAGGAGTAGTGAAGAGGGTGCGTTGGAGTTCCTCAACGCTTGGAACCACTGTGGTGGCTTGGGTAGTCCTTATAGGCAGTTCTACCACTGGAAGAGGTTGGGTTGTTCCCGCCTCTTGGTGACCAGGTGCGCTGGTTGTCCCAGCAGCCTGCCTAGGGGTCGAATCTTGTTGATTCTTCCTCTGGGGGTCACGTGTTTTTTCCAACTGCGGAGTCCGCTGGCTTGAATTTTTATTCTTCGTCATTCTAGTTCCTTAGTTCTTAGTAGGGGTCCCACGGATGGCGCCACTTGTTGATACAAAAGTTGGGCGTTCCTGATTATGGGCTCTTGCTCTCGTACCAATTCGCTTCTTAATGCTTGAAACCTGCGCACTAAGAAAATAAACAACACCGTTAGGCTTATCGTGGGATTGTCTCCCACGATTAGACTCCGGCGTGAGAGTAAGTAATCGGTTTAGGGTTCTCGTAAAAGAGTTTTAGGGTTTGTGAATCGTACCTTTAATGAGAATTATGTCATTCCTTATATAGGCGCAGAATCCTTGTAGGGTTCGTGCTCCTTACGTTTCGCACACGTGGTACTTATCCGGTTTAAGGATATCTATTCCATAAATAGGAGATCCTTATCTAAACCGTATATATAGTTTAGTTGGGCTTGTGCTTATGTGAGCCCATTCCCATTATTGATGCGGCCCAAGTTATAATAGCCCACGCATGGTGGCTTTGGGCCTTAGTAATGTTTAATATTTGGGCTCGTGGCCCATATATAGACTATACGTCATCACATTCTGTTCTTAGACAAATGTCTATGCATGAGATTAGGTACTCTATTTATTTTTTATTTTATGTTTTTGCAAAAAAAAATTCTTTGAAAAAAACCATAAAAAAAAAATTCCTATTTAAATAAGTTACACAAAAAATAATAAATAAATAAATAAATAAATAAATAAATATTAAATGTTTAAATAGACGATAAAAATCGGTGAGATTTTCCTGTTTAGGTTATCCGAAACACTGACTCTTATCCGGTGACTGTTTTTGACATTTTATCTAGTCACACATAAGATATGTACATAGTGAAGTTTGAACGTTAAATTTTTGTAAGGAAATCAAATGGTTTATAACTAGAACATTTATGTAATAGTTGTGCATTTATAATTTCAGCCGATTAAAAAAGTTTGTTTTAAAGTAAAAATGAAAACTTTTAATGTAAGGATGGAGAAAGTATTATTTAGCCATAAATATCAAACAGTTGAAATGGGCCTAGCATTTGGGCCGGGCGCTCTAATTAATTGAGGTTATTAATAAATCATTTTCATTTTCGTAAATATATTTTCTTTTAACAACAGCGGTGAGCATCCCTCAGGTACATATCCCTTCATACAAATATATGTTTTTTTAATTTGTGAGAGAATACTTGGATTTAGGGCTGAGCAAACGGACCGGCCGGACCGGACCGACCGACAAAACCGACCGGACCGAGACCGACCGGACCGGACCGACCACATTCGGTCCGGTCCTCGGTCTAAGCTTTTTGCCAAATTCGGTCTCGGTCCGGTCGGTCCGGTCCGGTCCGGTCCGGACCGACCAAAAACCCGAAAAAACTTGCCTAATTGGACCGGACCGACCGAAGACCGACCGGACCGAGACCGGACCGAGACCGGACCGACCATATTCGGTCCGGTCTCGGTCTATGGTTTTCCGGTTCTCGGTCTTCGGTCCGGTCCGGTCTTGGCCGGTCCGGTCCGGTTTCCGACCGATGATCACCCCTACTTGGATTAGCTTATTTTATAAGCATATCATCGCGAGGTTGATTTGCTTATAAGCCGAAAAAAGTGAGCTTGTCAAACTTCAGTAAGCCATAAAAAGGGAATACTATGGCCGGAAAATTGTGTTTTGTGATTTGTGTTTGTTAGTTTTGCCTAGTTAGTATAGTATAAGATAGAAAAAGGTATATAGGTCATTAAGTTATAATGTTAAGTGATTTTTATTGTGGGGTTGTTGTTCATGCCTACAATCTGTGTGGCATTAGGCGTATGGATCCTTGGAAAATAAGTTCATGACACATACCTCTCTGCTTATCTTGGTTACTAAAATAAGAATAGACATCGTTTCTAATTTCTAAAGTTGAAAAGAAATGGAAGAATTTTGTAGATGAAAATTTCAGCATTGTATGCTAATTTTCTAAAGATAACACAAATTAAGAGCCATAGGTGCCTTTTATTTTATCTCTGTTCTAGAACTCACAACCGTAGTGTTATGTTGTTTGCGTCCATTGTTTGTAGTTGACAGATGCTAAAATGGTACAAGATGAAATAACATGTCAAAGTAAATAGTCGACTTTTGGTTAGATGAAGTATGATATGCTGTGTGCCAGGTTTTTGGGATCATGAAATTATCAAATAGTAATACATCCAAATCGAACATGGTGTTTGGGTTAAACATGCAAAGAAAGATTGTTGCCATATTTATTAAACTACAAGATAGCTTCAGAATTGGTTGTTTAACCTTGCTTACTTAGAGTTATATTGGTTGCTTTAACAAATCCCTTGCATTTCCTGTGTGACTTGTAGTCATTACTAACGAATTTTTAATATACGACTTTACAAGTAAATGTATGAAAATGACAACATCTCACATGGTTGTTTATCATATGTTAACTTGTATTTATTTCTGTTTCATAACAAAAATAAGTTTCTCTAAGCACTACTTTCTAATAGACTGTTAAATTTACAAAGTGGTCTTATGCTCTATCGTATGCTATTCTTCTTTGCATAAAACAATCTGTTCAAAACTAATATATCAAATAGGATAACCTTTTAAGAAGAGGAATACTTTTATATTGTACATACAGCCAAATGGGATTGCTTGAATAACGGTATATTATTTTTCCCTCAAGCCCTAATTTGGCATACAATACTAATGGAACAGGTTAAAATCCATTAACTAATAAACAAGAAAGTGAAGCAGCGTTAGCTATGATAAAACTTTTTGATGCTCACTGTCACCTGCAAGATTCTAAAGTCTTAAACAAGGCCCCGAAGCTTATCAAGACAGCACTGGAGAACGGCATACTTCATTTTGCCGTCAACGCTGTTTCTGAGAAAGATTGGCACTTGGTCAAGGAGATGAGCGACAACTATCCTTCTGTGATACCATCATTTGGGCTCCATCTGTGGTACATCACGGACCGGTCCTCCAACTGGTTGACTTCCTTAAGGGAATTCTGTCATGCTAATCCTTCGGCTGCAGTAGGAGAGATTGGTTTGGACAAAGGGTCACATGGGAAAACGATTGATTTCGCAGATCAAGTTGAAACTTTCCGCTTGCAGCTTCAACTTGCAAGAGAATTGAAAAGACCAGCTTCTGTGCACTGTGTGCGTGCTTATGGGGATCTTCTTGAAATAATGAAATCTGTTGGGCCATTTCCTGAAGGTGTTATCTTGCACTCTTATTTAGGTTCTGCCGAGATGGTTCCCGAATTTGCTAAACTTGGGGCTTATTTCTCATTTTCGGGGTTTCTTATGGCATTAAAAGAAACCAAGGCAAAGAAAATGGTGAAAGCGGTACCTTCTGATAGGATTTTATTGGAAACTGATGCACCTGATGCAGTACCCAAATTGAACAATTCAGAGTCCATTTTTTTGGTTGAAGAAGAGGATGCTACAAGTGATGGACACCCGAAAGAGATGCTGAATCATCCAGCCAATATCCTTTTTGTGCTTTCTTATGTTGCGTCTTTGCTTGATCTGTCTAAAGAAGAAATTGCGGATGTGAGCTACAGAAACGCAGTGAGGTTGTTTTCTTATCAAGGCTCCAAGCTTCAAGAAGGTTAGTTAGCAATTAGGCCTCATATCACGTTGTAAAAATTCTATACTTGTGCTTATTTTATTGATTTCTTTATGGCATTAGTTATTGTATCAGGTCTAGGACTTTCAGATTTCACTATAAAAAAGTAGCAAAGTCAGAGAAACTGTAAAACAACTGTGGAAATTTACAGATTGATAATAAATCATAGCCATTTTCTTCGCTTTGTTTTATATGTTCTTGGGGTTGTTATGCCTTGTTAGAAGGTTTTGAAGTAACATATTTGGTGTAATAAATCCTTTTCACCATTTCCATGGTTGCAACCTGACGATTCTGTTGCATTCCTGTTTGTTGGGAAAATGGCTCTGATTTTGTGGGTTACTTGTATTGATTCAAAGTTTTGCCTGTAACCTGGCTTGCACATCAAATCGAATTATCAAGAGTTCAAGACCTGATTACTCGATCAGATGAGGACAGAAGTGAAAGGCAGATTCACGCTGTAGTCGAGTCCAGATCAAGAGAGCAAATGTTCGATTCAAAAGGCAGCGTTACTTTGGGATGAAAAATATATCAATGACTAATGCTACATACAGTATAGATGTGCTTATATACACAACTTTCATCTTTAAGATTTCAGACTTTTGAGTTGATAGGTGTCATACAGGTATTACCCAAGTTAAATATACCATCACCCAATAACCATCAGTAGCAAGAAACACAAGATGGTTTCTTGACATCCATTTCGCATCTTTCTCGATTAGTTGTGTGATTTAATGTTCCGATTTAGGATTCTGTTTGGGTTTCAAATTCTGCTTCTTTGTTCATGAGCTTTCATTAGGAATATATTTGGTTTTGGACAAAAATACCCCGTTGGTCCATAAACTTCCCAAAAACATCGCCCGGCCCCCTAGGTTTGGAAAATCGTCGTGGTGCGTCCAAAAGTTGGCTTTTTAGGCCGATTGCGTCCCTGACCCGTTTGGGCTTGGTCAACGCGTGTTTTCTGTTCTACTTTGAGGGGCATAATAGTCCAATCACATTTTAACTATTACTCCAAATCTTAGTTAACCCAACAGTTAACGTTAGGGACGATTCATGAACTTAAACTCCATATGATTTTGGTCTTTGTTTAATTATGATTTTGGTCTTTGTTGACTTTATAAGTCAACATATGGTTATTCCAAACACTCCCTTAAATTGCATGTGCAAATGCAACCCGATCAAATGGAAACAGCAAAATCAAAAAATAGATAAAACATAGATTTATATTATCATTTAAATTTTGTTTCGTTAAATAATGACATTAATCTGAAGCGTATGCCAAATGTACATCATCGTAACTGTTTCTAAACATTCATCTTCTGAACTTTCAGCATTTTTTGTTTTTTTGATCCATTTTTTTTCTTTCTAATTTCCTAATTGTAGCCTTCTCTTTCCAATGCTCCTCTGCCGCTGCAAAACTCCTTCCTTGTTCCACTTGAGCATGGCTTCTTTCTGCCTCCTCCTTTCCTTCTTCCTGCTCCTTTGCTTCTTCCTCCTTCGATTCTTGTTCCAACGCAGCTTCTAGTTGATAGCAGCAGCTTTCATCACCTTCAACTTTGGGCGACTGTTGTTGGTTAGATACACTGTTTTCTGCTGCCACATTTGCTTCAGTACTTGGTCTTTTGCTCAATTCCTTGTCTCGATAGCATCTACATCTCTTTGCTCTTTTGTTTCCGGATAACATGATTACAATTTACAAGTGAACGTGATTGATGTGTTTGAGGTTGATGATATAAGATTGATATGCAGCAACATGTGAAAGTAACCAATATATACACAAATAAATTTTAGAAGCATTTTTGGACTCTTCAGTTCCCCATTATTTGTTGGAAATATGCACGCATTTAGAAGCATTTTGGGACCAATGGTGTTTTTTAGTCATGATTTAATTTAGTTTAGCTTCTTACTTAACGACATCTTTACCTTCTTACTTAACGAGATCTTAACCTTCTCTCTTGTAGATGTTGAGACAGTAGATACAAGAGCTAGCTGAAGCACTTGCTAGCTCAAAATGTAAGGACCAACGGTGTATTTTAGTCATGATACAATTTAGTAACTTTTTACTTAACGAGATCTTAACAATACATCATTTGATGAAAGAACACACTAATATAGTCAATGTCCATCAAGAGCCATGCTTAGTAACTGCAGGGAAACAACTAAGGCACATAATGTTGATGTTAAAGGTATTTGGGTTAGATTTAACTAACATATAGTGAAAAATGTGTTTGGTCTATTATACCCTAGATGATATAACTAAAAATGGACGTTGACCATATAATTACAGGTCAAAGGACGCAATCGGCCTCAAAACCTTGAGTTTTGGACGCACCATGATGATTTTCCAAACTTAAGGGGTCAGGCGATGTTTTTGGGAAAGTTTAGAGACCAACGGTGTATTTTTGTCTTTGTTTTGATATTTATGTATTTTGAATTTTGATCATGAGCATTTTGTTGGGTCTAAAATCTGTTTTGCAAATTTGTTTTTTTATTAATTCGTTCATTTTGTTGCAATGTGCTCAGCATGTACTTAACCATCATCTTCAAGTACCACACTAACTACCACCAAAGTTGTTTGGATTAGGGGTGATCATCGGTCGGAAACCGGACCGGACCGGCCAAGACCGGACCGGACCGAAGACCGAGAACCGGAAAACCATAGACCGAGACCGGACCGAATATGGTCGGTCCGGTCTCGGTCCGGTCTCGGTCCGGTCGGTCTTCGGTCGGTCCGGTCCAATTAGGCAAGTTTTTTCGGGTTTTTGGTCGGTCCGGACCGGACCGGACCGGACCGACCGGACCGAGACCGAATTTGGCAAAAAGCTTAGACCGAGGACCGGACCGAATGTGGTCGGTCCGGTCCGGTCGGTCTCGGTCCGGTCGGTTTTGTCGGTCGGTCCGGTCCGGCCGGTCCGTTTGCTCAGCCCTAGTTTGGATAGACCCACAAACATAGCTACACCCATTTAGACCCGTTTCAACCCATTGTAACCCTATAAAACTCGGTATGATCGATTACAGCTCAACACGCTTTGTTAATCAATATGACCCGTTAATAACCGGTTACAACTTACAACCCAATACGACTCATCATGCTCATTATGACCCGTTGTAACCCAATATTACTGGTCACAATCTACGTTAGTTTATCATGACCCAATAAGAATCCTTATACCCATTGCAACCCAATGTCTTTAAACATTGTTTTGAGCTAGTCATAGGATATTATTTTAACTTGGATATTTCAAAAGCTACCAGATTATTTTAAATGTCGTACGTCCTCTAATAGCTTGGAGACTTGGATATTTTGGGCGGATTTTGTATACTGTTAACGGTTCGTTTGGTTTGACGTAATGTTTAGTTGTATTTTGTAACTATTTGAAAGTTAGTGGCCTTGTTGTTGTTAAATTGATCGTAATATTAAATACTAAATTCTCCATAAACATATGTGTTATAAATATCAAGCTGAAACACGGATTATTGAGTACATGCACGAGATTAAGTATAAAATATGTACACTCTGTGATACTAATTACTAAAAACTTCGTAAGCGTGCACGTTATAAATATCAAGTTGAAGCACATATTATTTAATGTATGCACGGGATCAATTATAGCATATATATAAACACTTATATTAACTAAATTTGACTTGTGTTAAAATATAAAATTTAACTACTCAAACAATAACATTATGTTGATATAAATGATGCCTAAAAACATTATTAACATATATCGATATCTCTATGTTTTGATAATCACAAAACGTAAACTCATTGAACTACAAATTATGACGTAAACAAGTATTTAGTCGTAAACATTTGCTTTAGCATCATATCACTTAAGGTATAAATAAACAAAGTGTCTAATGCATTTTATGATCAAAAGAATTTTTATTTTTACAAACCTTACATTTTATTAAGGTGGGACAAACATTTTTTAACTTATACAAAACAATTTTGTATTTATAAGAAATGTTTTATTCAAAATAAATAGTTTGAATTCAAATTTTAACCCAAAAAACGGCTACATTCTTCAGCAAAAACCTCCCCCACAAAAAGACAAAAAATCTGAAGAAAAAATATTTTTTTATTAGGCGGCCCCCTTAATTATACTAGGCAGTCCCCTTAATTATTAAGGGGACCGGCACCCAATTAAGGGGACCGACCACGCTCCCAAACAATATTTTTTCTCTTATAAATACTGGTTCATTCCACAGATTTTTCTCATCTTTTGCACCCCAAAACTTTCTGTTCTAGATATCATTTCTATTCTCTAAAATCCTTTGATCATATATACATAAATCTTTGTTTCAAAGTGATCCAAACCTCTACCTTTCAAGTGCAAGAGAAGAATAGTTCAATCCTTCAAGAGAAGAAGTATTACAACTTGTTGTGACCTCCACATCCAAGTTGTTAGATCATCATCCATTATATCTATTTCTTTGTGTAACTAGTTGTGAATATTTGATAGAAGATAGATTAGCAAGGTGTGTAGATAGAGTGAGTGTGTAGTAGATAGTTGTGAAGTAGAGAAGTTGGGAAGTAGATAGTTGTGAAGAAGATTGTTGTGAAGCAGATAGTTGTGAAGATAGATAGGTGTGAAGAAGTAGTGTTGTGATTAAGTAGTGACTAGGTGTGAAGAAGTAGTGTTGTGATTAAGTAGTGACTAGGTGTGAAGAAGTTGTGTAGAAGGTGTGAATAAGTTGTGACGAAGTTGTGGTGTGTATATTGGTGTGTAAGGTTTTCTCCGCCATAAGGGAGCTTGTTGACATAGTGAAGAAAACTCTCGAGTAGGTGACTCGAGGAGTGGAGTAGGACAAGGAAGGTGTCCTTGTAGCCGAACCACTATAAATCTTTTGTCTCGCGGTTAGATCTTTCCATATCTTACTTATTATCTTGCTTATATCGTTATTACTTTTGTAGACGTAGACGTATATATATATATATATATATATATATATATATATATATATATATATATATATATATATATATATATATATATATTTGCTCATATAGTGCTAGTATTGATTTTACTTAAAGATCAAACGAAAGTTTCATTCACAAAATAAAGTTTTTACAATCAAACTAAAAAGGTAACATACATATAATTGATCATTTCGATCAAGTAAAGTTTTCATACAAAATATAACTAAGGATTATAAAATAGACGATTACTTACTTATCTCTCGTATATGGCTATAATTGTTTATATTGTGCATGTGTTGATTTCACATACTTAGCTTATATTATTATTGATCATACTTAGATATAGTTATTCATATTATTCAAGATTTGAGTTCACATAAGATTGAATCAAAGTTTTAAAAGCAAACAAGGTTTTAAAACTAAACTAAGTTTTCATAATAAAATTAAAAAGACGTAAAACTATTCAACCCCCTCTTCTAGTTTTCCACAATTGGCATCAGAGCTACGTTAAACAAGATTTTTAAAATATACAGTATTTTAAAACTTGTATCGATCTATGGAATCGGAAAAATATTTAGAAGGACAATCTATGCAAAGACCACCACTATTTGAAAGTGATGGTTTTCTTTATTGGAAAAATAGATTCGAAACTTATGTGAAATCAAAAGATCTTGATCTTTGGCATGTCATTACCTTTGGTGATTTTCCCCCTATTTAATATAATTTTGAAACTAAAATGGATGAAATTGTATCTTTTGAAAAACAAAATGATAATTTGAAAAAGAAACAAGCAAAAAATAATGAGGCTAAAATGGTTATTTATAATGCGTTACCACGCAAAGAATATGAAAGAATTTTTATGTGTAAAACCGCAAAAAAAAATTGGGATACTTTACTAATCACTCACCAAGGTAATAGTCAAGTTAAAGATAACAAAATAGATCTTTGATGAGTGTGTAAATACTCATCATTTTTACCAATTCTGAACTGCCAAAACATCCAAAAACACTCAATAATGAATCAAAATAGTGAAAATATCCCAGGATAGTGTTTTACATGTTTCAAATGCAAAAATACCAAAAACAGATGAAAAACACATAAAGTTTGCATAATTGGCAGTTTCAGTCCCCCAACTTTCAAAAGTTGTCAAATCTAGTCCCTGGAAGTTTAAAAAGCAAAGAAAAGTCAACCCAAGGCAAAGAAAAGTAAAAATTTATCAAAATAAGTCCTTGGGTGATAAAGTTTGAGAAAATTACACTTTTACCCCTCAAAATCCAAAATTGGCAAAACAGGTCCCTGGAGTTTGTGAAATTGGCAGATTTGATCCCTGAGGTTTAAAATAATACTTGTGGTCCTTGTGCTAATGTTTAAATGCAGGATTGGTCCTTATGTGAATTTTGGGAAAAGTTTCATGACAGGTCCCTGAAGTTTGGGAAGTTGACAGATTTAGTCCCTGTGGTTTTAAAAGTGAAAAATTCAAAAATAAAACCTCACACTATTCATTATTGGCAGTTTCTATCCTTGGAAACAAAATTAGAAAATGCCAAACACCAACCCTTAACTTTCCCATAATTACACATTTAGTCCTTGTGATTAATTCCTAGTTAAAACCAAACCGGATCCAATTTAAACCAAAACCAAAAACCAATCCAAGCCTGATCCACACTTAGCCCACCCAAAAAAATAATAAACCCCAAGCCCAATCCCACCTCAGCCCAGTCCACACCCACCTTTGACCCGACCCTTTCTTTGACCTCGGTCAAATACCACCAAACCACCCTCCTTCCCCCCAAAACCACCCCGTAGCCTGCAATACCACCACCACCACTTGCCATAACCCATCATCACTCTCCCACGCCCCCCCTACACCTACCCATCACCCTTTGCATTAAATGCTTCTCCCAATTTCAAGTTATCAGAGCCAATTTGAAGATAGGCGTTTTGGCGCCAAAACACGTGTAGGCTCATTATTGGACCAAACTGATCAAGAAATGATGGGATTTACTCAGAAGGATGGGGGGAACCCTAATTGGAGGCTATAAATAAGAGAGGATGCAAGATGAAAAGAGAGTTAGTTAATTTAGTTTAATTGTATGTCGTAATTGAGCATTTTAAATTTGTAGTGTAGAATCAAGCTTTTAAGCTGTTTGTTTATCTTCCTCAGTGTATTGTAACTTATTTAAATCAATCAAGTTTAAGTTTTCATTACTGATTCAATTTTAGCTGATCTGTTTCAATTTCAATAATTAAATCAGGCTTAATAGTTGTTTTTGTGTAATGATATGGACTCATAGGCTCATGTAAGCTCCCATATAGCTTATTGAAGCTATTAGTAATCAGTAAAAGTAGTTTAGAAATAGAAAATTCAAAATCACAAAAAGAGTCAACAAAAGTCAAACTCAAATGGTCATTGTAACTAAGCTGGAGCAGGGAGTAATCTGGATGTCCCTGGGTTAGAGAACCTGTGGAGGTTCATTAGGAATTGGTTTTATGGTTCTTGGCACTTTGGAAGTTTGCTTGGAAGGCAGTTGTAAGTTTACTTTTTAAGTTTTCACTCTCTATTGTTATCTGTGATCATTAGTACTCTTAATTGTTCATTTCAGTTTCTAATAACATTATAATAGTTGTTTGGATAATTAGATTGGATATTAGAAATAGATTGCATCATTTCCTAGTTCATCTGTCACATTAAGTAGTGTTTGGATCTGTGTGTTTCTGAGTATTAAAGTGGTTCTGATTTGTAATTGTTGCTCACTTAGGTTTCTTAGTATCTACTTAGCTCATAATAACCATAAAATACCATCTGTGTTCATTAAAAAGTCAAAAACTTAGAAACAGTCCTCATTACACCCTCTTGATTGGTTATAGTGTGGCTCAGTCCCCATTTCCAATCACAATTGAGTGGTTTAAGGTAATTTGAGCTTAAAACATCTCAACACATCATAATTAAGTAGCTAGGTAAGATTAAAGTTCAATTTAGTCAACTGTGAGTGTTCTTGTCAAAAGTCAAAATATTTGTTCTCAGATTTCACCATATTTGCTTGTTCATTTCTGAATTTTGTGATTTGTTTGGGATTGTGAAAATTGGAGGTTTAGTTTTCTACCAGCTCAACTTTGAGAATATGCTTTCATTTGATTTTTAGAAAATTTAACCTGAGCCCCATAAACTCTCAAAGTAACCTGCAGGGCAAGCTTGTGCCCTGCTCACCCAGTCACCACCTCACCACCACCACTTGGGAGGTGTTTTGTGACCACCTCAGTGGACCCCAGACCCCATAGTTAGGATTTTACAACCCCCCTCCTACCAGGGTCTCACCTTTGACCCTTGGTTTGACCTTAGGACTAGTGGACCCCACCTGAATTTGCTCACCAAGTTTGTCCCTAATCTGAGTAAACTGTGGAAGTGTTAAGAGCTTATTTGCTTTTGTTCAGCTTATTTGGGCTTATTGTTTGCTATTTCTAGCTTATTTGAGTTTGTTAAACCTGTTTGCATCTGTTTTCACCATTGTGGACCCCACCCAAGGCCATTTGACCTTATTTGACCAATCAGTCAACCAAAGTCAACTGTTTAAGATAAGGGGGTGTCACAGCTTATTTATAAGCTGATTTTAAAAGTATCTTTACAAAAGTTTCTCATTTTCATTAGTTAAGTTAGTTTGTAAAAGAAAATCCAAGAAAAAAACCAATTTAAAACAAGTGATAGTTTCTATTTAATTCCATTTAAGTTTAATTTTCATTTTTAGATTTTAATTAAGTAACTAGTGTTTTTATATTTTTATTAAATACCTCATATATTAAAGTAGTTATAATAAATTTTTCAGATTTTTATTTTGTCATTTAGTGCTAATTAGATTTAATTTTAATTTTCTTTATTATTAATTAATATCAAATATTAAATAGCTTAATTAGTTTTTATAAGGTTAAATCTAGTTTTTATAATTTTTCTAGTTCTAATATAGTATAATAAGTTTTTATAAAATAAATTTTAAGATTCTACTGTTCATTTTCTATTTTTCTTATTTTATTTGTTTAAAATAGACTTAAGTAAATTAATAGGTAAATAATTAGTTGTTTAATCTTAAAACATAATTTTTAGAGTTTTTATAATTTTGTAGGATTCCTGTGATGGTTAAGTAATTTTATAAATTTTATCTTAATTTTCTAAGTTAATTTAGTATTAATATAAATTAAAAGTAGTTTATTTAGTTTAATTAAGTTAAATAGTTTTTAATTAATAACTAAACCACAAAAAGACAAAAATATTATTTTTAATTTTTATACTTTCTTCAAGTTCTAATTTAGGTTTAGAAAATATTTTGGATAATTTTTAGTATAATTTAAATCATTTGTCATTTTTAGTTTAATTAAATTAGATTTTAATTTAGAATTTAAATAGTTTAATTAATTAAATAATAGTTTAATATTATTTTAATAACTTTTATAATTTCTTTTTCATTTTTAATTTTAAAGTTTTGAAAAGTGTCAAAAGCACCCCCTGTAGTTTCATAATTACCAAAAAACCCACTTTTCCAGTCCGATACGTGATCTTAATTGTTAATTTGTGCATATATCTGGTATCTGATTATTGTGAATATTATATCTGTTTGTCAATACCAAAATAACAGTAGCAATATCATTCCCACATCATCTGGCTACTGTCCTCAGTGCCACTTTCTCATAAACGATTCCAAAAGCACCATTTCAATCTCGCTGGGACTTTTACGACCCGGGGAAACACTACACTATCACCGGAGTATTGATTCTAGGCTATCTTTGACTTATTGACCTTGGTCAATAATAATAAGACGGTTTAGGCTCAATCAAAATTTGGCGCCGCTGCCGGGGAGGTTGTTGGGTGTTTTTAAAATCGTTTTAAGTTTAGTGGTTTTCAAAACCCTCCCTGTAAAAAGTTTTTTTAAAAAAAAAACATAATCATATCAAAAACGTTCATTAACACTTCTCCTGAAGTGTTGAAAAACACAAAAAAAATTAAAAACAATCAAAAACAAACTGTGAAGTTAAATTACTTCGTGTTCTTTAAGATTACAACCTGAAACAGTTGGTATAAGGTAAGTTCTGACATTAAATTGCGAACTGAAGAGGAAACCTATTTACTTCCTCCCGCCAGCCTGCGAGTAATCTTAAAGGGACGATTTCGGTTAACGAATCAGTTCCAAAAATATTTCCCAAGTTTTCTGCACACACACCCATAAGCCTAAAGCAGTTTTTCAAAAATCAATTAATAAACCCATAATAAGTTCCCAAACTTAAGATTAAAACTTGCCTTTGTATCCCTGTGAGTAGTGTACCTTTTTCAAAGAAGCTGCTCACTTGTGATTATTGGTTTAAGTTCACTGTAGTTTTGCCTCGAACTTGTGTTGAAAAATTGTTTTTAGTGCATGCGCACTCGGTCTCAAGCAAAGAATAAAAAACAGAAAGACGTACCCGAGCTACGTTCTAACACAGAAACCGAAATGGCCGCTGGGCCACCACCACCATTACCACCCCCTGACCCTCCTAGGGGTGAGCCAGCTCCCGATCTCCGAACAATGGAGGAGCTGTGCCAACCTACCATGCAAGGGCGGGGTGGGCCTATTGCACCAATCACTATTGGGGCCGCAGACTTTGGCCTCAAGCATCACATGATCCAACAAGTCCAGAATTCGTGTCAATTTCACGGATTACCGGGTGACGATGCTAACAAGCATCTTGACAAATATCTTACGGTCACCCAAAGCATGAAACAGCATGGCGTCACCGATGATGCCCTTCGGCTGTACCTCTTCCCCTATTCTCTCACTCATCATGCCACTGCATGGTTTGACCGACTTCCAAGGAATTCTATTCGTACCTTTGATGACATGGTAACCAAGTTTCTAGCAAAATATTTTCCACCTTCCATGGTTACCAAGTTACGAAATGATATCAGCAACTTCCGGCAACGTCCCGATGAGTCTCTTTTTGAGGCTTGGGAGCGTTATAAGCTAGCCATTGATCGGTGCCCTAACCACAATATGTTGCAAGTTACCATCATAGATACCTTCTATAATGGTCTGACATTGAGGCACCGAGACATTCTCAATGCTGCTGCTGGTGGGACCTTTATGAAAAGGCGTCCCGAGGAGTGCTATGACTTAATCGAGAACATGACTGCCCATCATAACTTTTGGGATTCCTCTGCGGAGAGGGATGCGTCATGTAATTCAGTTACTCCCTCATCATCATCTCCTGAAATAATTGCTCTTACCAAAAAGATGGATGATATTTCTACGGCTGTGTTGAGAATGAACCAAACGATACAACATCAGGTTCAAAATCAACAAGTGAAAGCCGTGGCCCGAAGTTGTGAAACTTGTGGGGGCCCACATCTGTATTCCGAGTGTCCATCTACTGCTGAATTTCCTCAAGAGAACGTTTATGCTGCTAACGGTTCCTATAACACGGGGGGTAATTCTTACCAACCGCAAGGGGACCGTAATCTCTTAAGCTATCGTTCCAACAATTTTCTCGGACCTCCCGGTTTTAACCAAAATCAAAACCGTAACACGAATCAGAATTTTAACCAAGGTCAAAACTCAAATTTCCAAAACCCGAACCAAAATCAAGGCCAATTTAATCAAAACAATTTTCAAAATGGCAATCAAAACCAAGGTTTTCAAGGAAATTTTCAAAGAAACCAGAATCAAGGGAATTACAATCAGGGTAATTTCAATCAGAGAAACACTTTTCAGGGTAACAACAATCAAAATCAAGGGAATTTTCAAAACAACCGTGTTCAAAATCCCCCTGTTCAAAATCAAAACGTTGTTCCACCCTCGTCTTCCTCCGATGCTGAAATTAAACAATTCATGAAAGCACAAGAGGAAACGAATCGGTTATTGATCAAGACGATCTCTGATCTTCAGAAGTCTTTAAATGATCGACCCTCGGGCCCGGGTACATTACCGAGCAACACGATCGCTAACCCGAGGGGCGATGTCAAAGCGATCACCACCCGAAGTGGGACATCTTACAATGGACCCTCGATTCCTTCTACCTCTTCTTCTCCTCCTAAGGTAGCGGAACGTGAACCTGAGGTTACTACGGACACGGTACTTCCTACTAATAACGGAGGTATCAACAACGTCCACCCTCAAGTTGTCCCGGTCCCGGCTCGTAAGCCGAAAGTTGTATTTGATCCTCCTGTGAGTCCTGATGAAATTCCAAAGAATGATCCTAAGCCTTCAATTCCATATCCTTCACGTGTGTATGATCAAAAGAACCACGAAAGAGCTAATCATCAGATGGAAAAATTTTATCAAATTTTCCAAGAATTACACTTCGATATTAGCTTCGCGGACGCTCTTCTTATCATGCCTAAGTTTGCTTCGACAATCAAAAATCTGATAAGCAACAAAGAAAAACTCTGTGAGATGGCAAAAACTTCACTCAATGAGCATTGCTCAGCAGTGCTCTTGAAAAAGCTTCCCGAAAAGCTTGGAGATCCCGGGAAATTTCTCATTCCATGTATTTTCCCGGGGATGGTTGAATGCTTTGCCTTGGCCGATCTTGGCGCAAGCATTAACCTGATGCCTTACTCAGTTTGGAAAAGACTTTCTCTACCTACTCTCACTCCGACCTGCATGACACTCGAGCTTGCAGATCGTACCATATCCCGTCCTCTCGGCATTGCCGAAGATATCTTCGTGAAAGTAGGAAAGTTCCACTTTCCGGCAGATTTCGTGATTGTTGATTTCGATGCTGACCCACGAGTCCCTCTCATTCTCGGGAGAGGATTCTTAAGAACGGGTCGTGCTTTGATCGATGTATTC
>JARVZY010007269.1:0-23833 GCA_030686995.1 Artemisia argyi | reverse complement strand
ATGCTGTCATTGGTTATTTAATGTTTTCAACATGCATCAAATAATACTAGTGGACAGTCTAAATAAACATGCTGGAATAATTACTTTATGGTACGGTAGTGTATAATGCTCAAAATTTATTGTAGCTCGGTAAAATCTATTCATTTCATATTAAAATCCTCAAAGGCTTTAAATCCTTTAGAGCATCGGGTGAAATAATTTGGACTCGGGCGTCAAATTTAGGTGGACATTATTTGGCTTGAGTTAAATCGGTGTCAGTGCATTCCTTCGCCAAACGAAATGATAAGAATTTGGCTTGCTCCAAATAAAGAATTTTGTGTTTCTTTCTTTTTTTAATTGAGTTTGTGTTTTAATTAGACAGATGTTAATGGTGATAACAATTCTCAGTGATTACGCATGTTGCATCAGCGTCAACTCAGTTTTTCTCTCTCAAACTACACACAAACCATAAACAGGTACTAAGGTGATCACAACCATAACAAAAAACATACCCCAAATAAATAAAACCTCACACACACTAACACATAATATTATTATGGTCGGGTGACAGACCATAACTTCATTTCAAAGGAAGGGGACTGCGTTCTATTCGGTCGAGCTAACAAGGGGACGCAATCATCTTTGTGGTTGGTCGAGACTTTATGGTCACCATTAGTATTGATCTTATGTATAGTGGGTCATAAAGTGAGGTTTTGGATTAAAATGACTGAAGATGGTGTGTTTTTTTTTCTTTTTTTTCTTTTTTTTAATATTTTATGTGTGAGTGACAGGAAAATGAAAAAGAAAAATGATGATGTGACGCATAAATAAATAATTTGGCTAAAGTCACTGCACATAATGCTCTTACAAAAATACTAGCCCAATCAATGAGCATCTGTTTCTGAAACCTTTAGCCAACATTTGTGATTTTGAACTCACTAAATATTTCTTTTTAAATTACTTACACACGGATCAATTAAACTTCTGCGATTAAAGAGCGATAATATTAAGTCATTTAGCAATGCTCCAATGGTATTTCCATAACAAAATGAACAACGCGATTAAAGAGTGATAACATTAAGCAATGCTCCACTGATATTTCCATAACAAAATGAGTGTTCATTTTATTGTTCTAATATGTTATAAAGTAAATGTTTTATTTGTAACGGTAAATTCGATTGTTCGGTGGCTGGTCGATGGGATTTTTCTAACGGGGCTTGGGCTGCTAATTGGGCGTGGCGGAGGCAGCCCACTGGGCGATCTCTGGGCGACATTTCTTCCATTCCTTATCGATGTTCTTGTTTTTTATTCTTTTAAAGAGGATGAATGGGTATGGAACATTGAAAGTTCAAGTAAAATTTCTGTGAGTTCTTTATGTTCCCTCATTCAAAAAAAGATGTTGGTCACGTGTGTTGACTCTCACAAGTTTGTTTGGAACTCATGGGTTCCCTGAAAAGTCAATGTATGTGCTTGGAGGGTCGCCTTGGATCGCCTCCCAACTAGAGAAAATTTGTCGCGTCGTGGTCTTCTGCACTTAGACTCGTCTTCTTGTTTTTTTTTTTTTTGGATCAGAGGTAGAATCAAAAGACCACTGTTTTCTTTCTTGTTCTAAGATTAAGCTTATTTGGTTGAAAATTTAGAGTTGGTGGAAAGTTCCTCCTTTATTTAATCCTTATTTAGATGACATCTTACAAGGGATTCCTGACCTTTTTCAAACAAGTGAAAAGCCAAGTTATTTCAAGCAATTTGTTTGGGTTTTATTTGGAGTGTTTGGGCTTGGAGAAATCGTATTTTTCATGCTTTCTCAGATGAAGAGAAATCGTGTGTGTTGAATGAAGATATTTTTCCCGCGGTTCAAAGGATGTTGCTTTTATGGACTTCGAATAGAGCTCCAAAGAATCATTTTTCATGGGCCAAAATGAGCTTCTAGATTGTTAGATTTCTTTTGTTTTTGTGTTTTCTTAGTTGTTGTTCTCTTGTTTGGTTTGAGTTCTCCTCCTTGGAGCCCCTTTGTTGCCCTTGTTTTCTTTCAACCGTGTGACTAATAATATCATCGCTTTTCACAAAAAAAATATAATAAAATAAAATAAATCGATAAAAAAATCTAATATAAAAGAAAACCATTTTAATATATAAACAATTACGCAGAATAAAATAAACCAGTAATTTTCTTACTTCATTATGTATATACTAGACGAGTACCCATGCATAGCAACGGGATTTTATAGCGGCAGATATTTTTCGTGATAAAAAAATGAAAAATAAAAAGTTTATGGGTTATAAACGAAAATTAATAAAAGTTTGAGGATTTGGGGATTAAACATAATGTTTTGAAACCCGGTTGAACCGTTCCGGTCGAAAAACGGGTCAATTTAAACCGGGTCAACCCGACGTGTTGGGTAAAAAATGGGTCAAATTATACCGGGTCAACCCGTCGTGTTTGAATCATCCCGGGTCAACCCGGTTTTTTATATGTATCAATAGTTTCCTTTTGAAGTATATGTTTTCAACATTTCCTTTTTTAGTTTCAACTTTTTAATTTTCACTTTTTTGGTTTTTCTTTTAAAGAGTAAATTACACTGTTCGTCCTTGTGGTTTGCTCCAAATCACTACAGTAGTCCTTGATCTTTTTTTCTTGCTTTTCTGCTCCTTATGGTGTACATATTGCACGCTGTCAGTCCTTATCGCTAACTGTCGTTATCTTCTCCGTTAGCTCCAATCGTCAAGTGGCAACGTTAGTCCATTAACCAAACGATCATTTGCAACGTTAGTCTTTTATGCTAACGACTGTTTATAATTAACTCAAATTTTGGTTTTCTTAAAAAGATTCTTTTCTATGCGGTTTTTATCGTTTTCGCCCGTTTTCATGCGTTTTCTTAGTTCTTATCCGTTTGTATACGTTTTTGTTCGTCTTTATACGTTTTCATATGTTTTTCTTACGTTTTCATTTGTTTTTATACGTTGGCATATGGTTTTATCCGTTTTGTCTGTTTTTCGCCTTTTTTCATGCGTTTTCTTATGTTTTTGTCCGTGTTTATACATTTTCGTCCATTTTTATAAGTTTTCGCCTGTCTTTATATGTTTTCGTCTATTTTTATACGTTTTCCTTCATTTTTTATGCTTTTATTCGTTTTTCTTATGTCTGCATCCGTTTTTAAACGTTTCATCCGTTTTTATTCGTTTTTGCTAGTTTTCTAATGTTTTCACCCATTTTCTAACGTTTCTATATATTTTCTTACGTTTATGTCCGTTGTTATACGTTTTCTTTCGTTTATATATGTTTTTGTCTATTTTTATACAATTTTCTCGTGTTTTCGTACGTTTTCTTCCATTTCACTTTCATATGTGTTTATACACTTTTGTTGAGGCAAAATTATCAAGATCTCCTAATGTTTTAATGATGACAAATAAACATTCAAAACACATAAAATAACAAACGGTAGCCAAAATTCCCCGAACCAACATCTGCTCCTAACGCGTTGGCCACGCGTTGACGCATAGCTGACGTGCCAGGCTTCTGATGTTGTCTGGATGAATTTTGAAAGTCGGTTTTCCCCTTACCCAACAAATGTGGATCTTTCAATACATGTATGAATATGCTATGTGCTTAATTGAGAACACTCGAAACGAGTTTTGGGATTAGAGAGATCCAACTTTTAAAGCACCCACTTACGGGAAAACGCCAACTCATATTTTCTAACTCTCGCCTCTAGCCAAGGCTTTTCTAAACTTAGAGAGCTTATGTATTTCACGTAATATCATGTGAAAGCATCCATATGCTCATATCCCGTGCTTACGTCTTCTCTAATCACGTAACGGGTTTACCCCTTTATTGGTCAAACTAAGTCAAATGTCACTTTGCGTAAACGCGTCCTTTCCCACTTGGGTTATTCTTTACATCAAGGCAAAGCACTTAACTTGTTTATACCAAAGTGTTAGTTGAGTACGTCGAGTCGTGGAAAGTCACGAGTTATGAAAATATGGGTTATCGATGTTGTATTACTTGAACTTATAAGTAACCTATGATAATCTTAATTGTCTAAACCTTTTTCTTCTTAATGACAATTAGATTATCTCTTAATCTTTTTCTTAATTACCTTCCTAATCTCATTTTCACTAAAGAAAAAGCCACCAAATCTCCCACAATCCTTCCCAAAAATCCTTTCCCAACAACCTCTTACAATATTCCCTTACACCTCCTTACAAAGTGTACCTTTGTCTCCTCACAAACTCCCACACAATATTCCCTTCACTTTACCAACTTCCATACACCTTTTCTTATACACACACTACTTCTCTACTACACACATACACTCTCATATACACACACACTACTCACATACTCCCCAAATACACACACAAGGCTCCCCATCTTTTCACACTCTTACCCTCTTACATATTCCTTACACATACAACTCATTCTTACACACATCATATCCAATCCAAATCATTCCCTCACAACCCCAACAACTTTATTTTCAAAATACACACACTACTCATAACTATCTCATTCTCTACACACACTAGGCTCCTCATCACATCCAATTCTTACATATTCCCTTACATACATCTCTTCACCCTTACACAATCCAACTCATCTCTTATATTACTTACACACTCTTCATCTCAACCATTCATTTCCCTACAACACATCTCAACCATTCATTTCTCCTTCCTCCCCAAGAAATGGAATATCCTTTCTTAACCCAACCATAGTTCACTTCTAACAAAAATATGGTTAGTTCTCTACACACCCATTCTCACCCAACCATGGTTAACTTTAACTACACCAAGGATGGAACATTCCATTGGTTACAACCTTTAATCTAACCATGGTTCACCTTCTAACCTAACCATGGTTTATTTTCTATACACTTCTTTCTAAACCTAACCATCGTTACTTCTAAACCCAACCTCTCACACTCTTCCCTATAGAGGAATATCCCATGGCATATTCTCCTCTTTATTATGCCATGTGAGGAATACCCTTTCAACCCCTACCAAATTACCCTTTCTACTCTTCTACCCTTGGTATTTGGTTTTCTCATAAACACTTCACAGAACATTTTCCAAATTGGCTATTTGAGTTGGTAAACCTTAGATTTATTAATGTTAAGGTTTAGTGTGAAGTACAATTGGGGATTTAGCAAGGTAAGGTATTTACAAGGACCAACACCCAAGATTTGGGTTAATTCAACAGAGATCCTGGCGCGCTGCCCGCGCGTTGACGCGTGGGTGACGCGCCGGCCTCGGTAAATTAATCCCAAGTTTGGGTCTTGGCCTATAAATACCCCTTTGCCTCTTGTATTTCTCACCCCTTGCCATTACTCTTTATCTCTACATTCTTTCTCTCTAATCTCTCTAATTCTATCTTGTGTTCTTAGTTAAACACACTAACATCTTTGAAAAAACACATCTCTTTGCAAGGGAAGAATCTCAAGAACTTAATCCACTCTTGTGATTGTGTCGAGGGTCTTCTTATCTTTACCCTTTCTATTATAATCGAGTCTCTCGGTTAGGTTAGGGCTTGATTAAACAAACTTCGTTCATTCAATTGTTTGTAAGGGAAGTCTTGTGTCTTGGTGACCAAGCCTAGATCATTGGGGATCTAGTTAGGGTTTGATACTTCCGGTGAGAAGTCTTGGTAGTGATCTTGGTAACCCTTAGGTGAAGTCGAATCGCGAGATTCTTTTTGGTGGTTTCCGAGGGCGGAATACCGTTCGGGAGTAACTCCTTTTTTGTGAGCATCGATATTGGTGAATATCGGTGGAGTGAATTGTAACGGTTTGTAGTCTACCGAAAGGATTATACTAGTGGAATAGTATAGTGTCGTGGATTCGCAACTGGACGTACGGATGGTATAAACCCCCCATCCCGAACTAGTATATATCATTGTGTTCTTTACTAGCTTTATAAACTCGTGGTTGTGATTGTGTTTGCGGTTGTTTATACTTAGACCACTTGGTTGTCTTTGAGGCTCAAAATTTTTAAACGTCCTAAAAGCCGAAGAAACCGTATTGACCCCCCTTTACGGTTTTACAATTGGTATCAGAGCGGAATACTCAAGTTTTTGAGCATTAAAACCTTCCCGAGAAACCGTTTTAAGTAAAAAACTTCTTTCTCAAAAATCTAAAATCCTAACCAAGATTTTTGACAAAGTTGAGTATAGATCCATGGCTCAAGAGAAATATGTTAAGGGGTATTCTATGCAAAGATCACCTTTGCTAGAAACCGACGGATTTTATTTTTGGAAAACCCAATTTGAGACCTATGTTAGGTCCAAGGATCTTGACTTATGGGAAATCATCCAAAATGGTGATTTTGTCTTCATGATGCTAGATCCCGAAACCAAGTTGATGGTGGAGAAACCATACTTGGAGTTAAAGAAAGATGAGAAGAGAAGGCTTGTTAAAAATCAAGAAGCCAAGATGATAATCTATAATGCTCTACCTCGAAAGGAGTTTGAGAGGGTTCATGTATACAAGACCGCCAAAGAAATTTGGCATTCACTCATCATCACTCATCAAGGCAATTCACAAGTTAAGGATTGCAAGATTGACTTACTCATTCAACAATATGAGAAGTTTATGGTCTCGGATGAAGAAACCATTGATAATGGTTATGCACAGTTCAATGCTATCATTACAAGCCTCACGGCTTTGGATCCTAGTTTCTACAACAGGAATCATGTAAGAAAATTTCTTCGTGCTCTTCCGGTCAAGTGGCGGCCTAAGGTGATGGCCATTGAATAAGCCAAGAACTTGGCGGAGCTTCCTCTAAACGAGCTTATCGGGAATCTCAAAGATTATGAAATAATTCTCGAAAGTGACAAGGTTACGATCAAAGACAAGAAAGATAAGGTAAAGCCTTTGGCCCTTAAAACTGAAGTCACTAAAAGTCAAGCAAATGAAGTCGGTGGTAGCCTTGAAGAGAGTGATGAAGAAGGGAAGAATAATGAAGAATTCAATCTCATGGCTAGAAACTTTAGGAAGTTTTATAGAAGAGGTGAAAAGTTTCAACGAGGAAATCGGTTTGGTAACCGTACTAATGATCGTAGAACAAGGATGGTCAATGTTCAAAGCACGAAGATGGATGCTTCAATTGGGGTGACAAATATCACTTCGTTAGTGATTGCCCAAAGCCTCTACATTACAAAGCATTTGTTGGTGGCGTATGGAGCGACGACGAAGATGGTGATCAAGCAAACAAAGAAGCAACATATCTTATGGCAATTGAGTCTCATGAGGTACAACATAACTCTACTACTAGCAAAACTTCTATTGATATAAATGAATTACAAGAGGAAAATGAGGAATTACTTAATAATTATGAGGAAGTATTTAGAAAATTAAAATTAACTATTAAAGAAAAACGCTCTTTTCAAAAAGAACTTCCTAAAGCACTTATTAAAACAATGAACTTGAAATTGAAATAAAGAGACTTATCACTCTCCATAAGAATGTTAAACCATGTAAAAATTGTGAGAATCTCAGACTTAAAGTTGTCTCTTTGAGTGAAGAAGTCTCGGAACTTCAACAAAAGTCATTGAATCTTAGAAAATTCAAAAAGAGTAGTAATGATTTGATTGAGATGTTGTATCATCAAAAAGTGTCCCAAGATAAGGAAGGTCTTGGACTTACAAACAACGAGAAAACCACTTCCGAAAGTCTAGCTAAACCTCTTAATTTTGAGAAAACATATGAAAATAAAACTCTCGAAACCTCTGAGACTAACGCGCTGGTTGACGCGTCAACGCGCCAGGACTTTGAGGAAAAGAGGAGCTCAAACCAAAAGCTTTATTAAACCTATCAATACTCAATTTCCTCTTGCAAACACTCGACGTAATCAAAGACCCATTGTATGGAATGAGACCACAAAACCATATTACAACCCGGTTTTACACAATGGTCTTAAATATACTTAAGCTCGAGTTGACCAAAGACCTCTCTTACCTACTCCAAACCTGAGACCTTCATACTCTTTAAATCTAAGACATGCAAGACCCAACTTTCAAAGCAACCCTTGGTCTACTTTTTCTAAATATAGAGTCGAACAATTATATATTTTTCTTCAAGACCCAAGAGTATTTAACTTTGGCTTTTTATGTACTAACCATGTCGGACCCAAGAAACAACGAGTACCAAAAGTTTGAGTTGCATTTCAAATGTTAGGTATGCTTCAAGGATAGTCCACTTACAAGATCTCAACCTAGTAAAGATGTTGATTGTAAGCATACCATACTTGAAATCATCTCTAAGGAAAAGGATACAAAACTAGGTAATGTGTCTTCTAACTCCAAAATAAATCTCGCATCTATTGTAGATAACTCCAATCTTTGGCATAGGAGATTAGGTCATGCTAACATGCGATTAATTGACAATATTGCATCTAAGGAATTAGTTAGAAAATTAACTAAAGAAAAATTTGATAATCATTTTTGTGATGCATGTAAAGTAGGTAAGCAAGTCCGTGCAAGTCATAAGCTTATAAACATGATTTCGACATCAAGAGTTTTAGAACTCTTACATATGGATTTGTTTGGACCATCCGCTATTCAAAGCTATAGAGGAAACTTCTACACTTTGGTAATAGTGGATGACTATTCAAGATATACTTGGACATTATTTTTAAAAGCAAAAAATGAAGCATTTAACAAATTCAAAGTCTTAGGGAAAATTTTGCAAACCTACTTGGATGTTCAATTGTCTCAATTCGAGCGGATCATGGTAGAGAATTCGATAATGAAATACAATTTGGAGTCTTTTGTGATAAACATGGAATATCTCATAACTTTTCAGCTCCTGGCACTCCTCAATCCAATGGGGTAGTTGAAAGGAAGAACCGGACTTTACAAGAGATGAGTCGTACAATGTTAAATGAACAATCCATACCACAAAAATTTTGGTGTCATGCCGTAGAAACCGCATCTTACATACTTAATAGAGTTTTGATTAGGAAAACCATTAATAAAACACCGTATGATATCCTTAGAGGGAAAAGACCATCCCTAGAATACTTTAGAGTTTTTGGTTGTAAATGCTCAATATCCAACTCTTTAGAAAACTCGAATTTGCGTGATACTAGAAATTATAATGGAATATTTTTAGGGTATTCACAAACATCAAAGGCTTACATTGTACTTAACAAGGAAACCCTAAAGGTTGAAGAATCATGTAATGTAACCTTTGGCAAAACCCCTCCAAGATCTATGACATTACCTCTACTAGATGATGACATCATAGAGGAAGATGCTTGTCAAAATAAGATAGAATCACCAAATAATGATCTAGAGGAAGTATTACCCAGAGTATAAAACATTAAGGAAGTTAGAGATCATCCCATAGATCAAGTCATAGGAGAATTAGATGAAAGAACCCTTAGATCACATGCCCAAGACAAAAGCAATTACTTTGAATTTGTTTCAAAAATAGAACCAAATAATATTAAGGAGGCCATAAAAGATGAAAATTGGGTAATGGCTATGCAAGAGGAATTAGATCAATTTCAAAGAAATGATGTATGGATCTAGTTCCATGTCCCAGTGGTTACACTATTATAGGAACCAAGTGGGTCATTAAAAATAAACTTGATAAAAATGGAGTTGTTTGTAGCAATAAAGCTAGGTTAGTAGCCCAAGGATATAATCAACAAGAAGGCATTGATTATGATGAAACTTATGCACCCGTAGCACAATTAGAGTCCATAAGAATCGTGCTTGCATATGCATGTAGTCATAATTTTAAACTTTTTTAAATGGATGTAAAAAGTGTGTTTTTAAATGGAGTCATCGAAGAGGAAGTGTATGTTGCACAATGTTACACCCATATCCCGACAACGTACTACATATGTATATATTTGGTTAAGTGTATAAGTAAAGTAGTAAAATGTGTGGTCCATATGGAAAGAATGAACTTAGAGGGACTATAATTGTCAAATGACTAAAGATAATCCAGCAAATGATTAAATAGCTAGCTCATGAATAATCTGGAAACTTGGGGTTGGTTCTAGTTGGGGCGACATTTAGCAAGAAAAAGAGAAGGAAGACTTCAAGTGTTCATCTAGCTCATTTGAGTATTAAGAAGTGATCAAGAATCACTAGAGATATCTTAATTGTTATCTCTTCAACAAGTAAGTGGTTTTCCCCAATTGTGAAAATTAGGGTTCATATGGTGGGTTTTGAGGAATAGGGCAAAAGGTAGTGAATTAATGATATCTTTACTTAGCTAGTTGCTAATTTTAGTTAATCTTGTGATAGGGAGCAATTATAGAAGCCCAATCAAGCCAAGTAGGAAGCTAGTAGGATTTGAGGTAAGTATACGAGTATGACTTGTTAATGTTATGATGTTAATGTTATGTTTGTGTTAATGTGATTTGTTATGGAGCCTGTGAATGAATGTTAGCTTGGATCCAATGCTAAATGTGTTAATGATATATGTATCACTTGCTTGGTCAAGGTGAGTAATGATCCCAATTTATGCTCCTTGTTAATGTTATGATTGGTGTTAATCACCAATCTTATGTAAATGTGATGTTGGTTATATCTTGTATACTTACTAAGCGTTTCGCTTACGTTTAAAGTGAATGATGGTTTTGTAGGTACAAGTGGAGGAATCAAGGGTAAGGACCTAGCTTAGCTTGTAGTGGTAGAAGGTAGACTAGAAGACCGTATTCTTTTAGACCAAGCGTATTGAAGTTGGAAACCCCAAAAGTGTCTTTTCGTGTTTTGGGTATATTTCAATCCATGTGGTCATTTTGTTATTTAACGGTCTTGTTATTATATAAGGTCGATGTTCAAGTTGGGTCGTAAGTCAAGTTTATGTATATGTCAAGAAGTCTTTATGTTATGTGGTTATGATGGTATTTAGGAGGGTGTTTGGCATTTAGCCAATCTCACCCATTTTGGGAAGCTATGGGTCAAGACCTTGTACTAAAAACTTTTCAATATATTAAATATGTCAACTATTGTAGGCTTTCAAATGGTTAAGTGGTGGATAGAGGTATAGGGTAAAAGTGTGTAGTTGAAATGTGTCCTTAAGGGGGTGTTTGGAATAAGCGGGTTTCCACCTAATTTGGTATATGAACGGGTCATGCGTGTATGAGACACGTTAGGTATGTTAAATAATGTACGTTGGTTAAGTATGGGGTGTAATGAAAGTGGATTAAATAGTTTGGAGGGTAATGGGTCATAATGGGTTTATTGCATAACATGTGAAATTGTACATCTTGGTTCTGAGATTGTGCATCTTGGGTCTGGTGTGTGCATCTGAACTTATTCATCTTGGTTATGGATGTGGATTTTGGCAGATTTTCGGTAATCTTTGAAAATTCATTTCTTTTTAATCGTAAGTCGTTACAGGTCGCACCACCCGTCGTTATGAAGGTAGTTGAGTCTAGTTACTCGTAAAAATAGTCTCAAGTTCCAGATATTTTTAGTTTTTTATCAGTTTGTCATAGAGTGGCAGCGAGTCAGATTCTGGGTATGCTTTTTGCGAAAAGTTTTCACGTTTTTGGTCGTGTTTGGTCATGGGGTGTAACATACAGCCTCCCGGTTTTATAGATTTTCAAAAACCTAATCATGTTTATAAGCTCAAAAAGGCTTTGTATGGACTTAAACAAGCTCCTAAAGCTTAGTATGATAGGTTGCAATCTTTTCTCTTGCATAATGAATATAAAATGGGTATGGTAGATAACACTTTGTTTACTAAAACAAAGGGAAAATATTTTATTATTATTCAAATCTATGTATATGATATCATTTTTGGGTCAACATGCCAATCGCTTTGCGATGAATTTGCAAAATTAATGCATAATGAATTCGAAATGAGAATGATGGGTGAACTTAGTTTCTTTCTAGGATTGCAAATCAAACAATTAAGTGATGGGATATTTTTCAATCAATCTAAGTATATCGGTGAGATGCTTAAGTAGTTTGGTTTGGAAAATTCTAAGGCTATAGAAACCCCTATCTCTAGAAGAAGAGTTCTCATCCTAGACAAAGAAAATAAATCCGTTGATAATACTAAGTATAGGGGCATGATAGGAAGCTTACTCTACCTAACAACAAGTAGGCCGGATATAATGTTTAGTGTTTTCCTTTACACTAGGTTTCAAGAAGACCCTAAGATTTCCCACTTAGAGGCTGTTAAAAGAATATTTAGGTACATTAAGGGAACTCAACATCTAGGTCTTTGGTATCCAAAGGATATGGGGGGTAAAAGTGTTGGTTTATGCCAACTCGGATCATGCGGGAGATATAGTTGATATAAAAAGCACTAGTGGAATATGCACATTTGTAGGTGCATGCTTAACATCATGGTTCTCTAAGAAACAAACATCTTTCGCCAACTTCATAACGGAATCCGATTACGTTGCGGTCGGAAGGGCTTGCTAACAAGCGTTATGGATGAAGCAAGCATTTGTTGATTATAACGTCATGTTAAAAGAAGTACCTATACTATGTGACGATACGTGCTCTATCAATCTAAATTCAAACCCAATTGACTACCCTCGAACCAAACACATTGAAATTAGACATCACTTTCTTAAAGACAACATCACGAAAAACCACATAACTATAGAGAAAATACCGTGAGTTGACAATACCTCTAGGATCCTAGCAAAACCTTTAGATAAAGATCAATTCAATTATTTAAGATCAGGATTAGGAATGAGATTGCTAGAAGATGATGAGGATGTAAATGGTAAAAAGGAAATATTGGAGGGATCTTAAGTACAAATATTTCATAAAAATCCACTAACTCATAC
Source organism: Artemisia argyi (assembly GCA_030686995.1). Lineage (NCBI taxonomy): Eukaryota > Viridiplantae > Streptophyta > Magnoliopsida > Asterales > Asteraceae > Artemisia > Artemisia argyi. The sequence goes on along the minus strand of JARVZY010007269.1, from coordinate 11,089 downwards.
TTTTCAAAAATAATCATACAACCTTTTCTATTAACCATTGAATATTTACTTTACAACTTTCCTCTCACATCTTCATCCTCTTTAAAGTCTCAAGAAATCTTTCATAAAAACACAACTTAAAACATCCTCCACTATACCTTAGATAATAACTCTCACAATAGGAATCATGTCTCTTTCGGAAGGGTCTGTTAACAACAATCAAGGAAATCAAAACCCGGAGAGCTCTAAGAGAATGAAAAGGTTATTCAAGGATATGATGAAAAAAGAAGGAGATGATATGATTATGTTTGAATATGAGTTAAGGACCTTTACGGAAAGTGAAGTGTGGGACTTAATTAAGGAACCATTAAGTCCGAGGTTGTGTGAAGATGAGTACTCCATTTGTTGTGAAAACACAATTGACATGCTCAATGCCATTAAAGATTTTAGGGAAGAAAATCGTGAAACACTCAAATCCATCCATGACGGAGTTAAAATGCTACAAGCATTGGCTACAAACATGACATGCATTGTGCATAATGATAGGGGTGATGACACTTGTGAGGAAAATCTTATTGATCATAAGATCTAGTCTCTTTAATAATGTGATGGCTAGGTGTGTTTTGAGAGTTCTTTGTATGTCGTTTGTTTTCCTAAGTTATCATGGTATCATGACATGGTTGTACTTCTAGCTTTCATGCTTTATGATAATAATAAATGCATTTTCTTTAACCTTATCATGCTCAACAAATGGTTATTAGAGTCATATTGGATAGACATATAAGTATTATGGACTAACTAACCCATGTTGTAAGTATCCAAATGGTAACCTAACCCATCTTGGACTTTCACATGTGAGGATTTCTTGGTTTTTGCATGTTGTGTGTTTTATGTAGCTAGGCCACTGCAAAGGTGAGGCTCTTGACCCATGGAACCTCGCCTTGAAATAAAGGGGAGCAACGATCAAGGGGGCGCTATGTTCAAGGGGGAGCACGTTCGGGTGCATGTACAAGCTACTTTCCCATTCAATTGGAAGTCCCACCTTTTTGATTCGACAAAAGGGGGAGAAAGAAAGCAAGAGCATGAAGACCTACTCAAGTAAAAGAAGCAAAGGCTTCACCAAATTACAAGGCAAGGTCAAGACGCAAGCTAAACCAAAGGCGCGCTTTGTCCTCGCTATGTTTTGTAATTTTATTTGCTTTTGGTTTTTATTTGTCATCACCGAAAATGGGGAGATTGTTGAGGCAACATTATCAAGATATCATAATGTTTTAATGACGACAAATAAACCTTCAAAACACATAAAATAACAAACGGTAGCCAAAATTCCCCGAACCAACATCTGCTCCTGACGCGTTGGCCACGCGTTGACGCGTAGCTGACGCGCCAGGCTTCTGATGTTGTCGGGACGAATTTTGAAAATCGGCTTTCCCCTTACCCGACAAATGTGAATTTTTCAATACAGGTATGAATATGCTATGTGCTTAATTGAGAACACTCGAAACTAGTTTTGGGATTAGAGAGATCCAACTTTTAAAGCACCTACTTACGGGAAAATGCCGACTCATGTTTTCTAACTCTCACCTCTATCCAAGGCTTTTCTAAACATAGGGAGCATATATATATTTCACGTAACATCATGTGAAAGCATCCATATGCTCATATCCTGTGCTTACATCTTCTCTAATCACATAACGGGTTTACTCCATTATTGGTCAAACTAAGTCAAAGGTCACTTTACGTAAACGCATCCTTTCCCACTTGGTTTATGCTTTACATCAAGGCAAAGCACTTAACTTTTTTGTACCAAAGTGTTAGTTAAGTACGTCGAGTCGTGGAAAGACACGAGTTATGAAAATATGGATTCTCGACGTTGTGTTACTTGAACTTATAAGTAACCTATGATAATCTTAATTGTCTAAACCTTTTCTTCTTAATGACAATTAGATTATCTCTTAATCTTTTTCTTAATTACCTTCCTAATCTCATTTTTACTAAAGACAAAGCCACGAAATCTCCCACAATCCTTCCCAAAAATCCTTTCCCAACAACCTCTTACAATATTCCCTTACACCTCCTTACAAAGTGTACCTTTGTCTCCTCACAAACTCCCACACAATATTCTCTTCACTTTACCAACTTCCATACACCTTTTCTTATACACACACTACTTCTCTACTACACACATACACTCTCATACACACACACACACACACTACTCATATACTCCCTAAATACACACACAAGGCTCCCCATCTTTTCACACTCTTACATATTCCTTACACATACAACTCATTCTTACACTCATCATATCCAATCCAACTCATTCCCTCACAACCCTAACAACTTTATTTTCAAAATACACACACTACTCACAACCATCTCATTCTCTACACACACTAGGCTCCCCATCACATCCAATTCTTACATATTACCTTACACACATCTCTTATATTCCTTACACACTCTTCATCTCAACCATTCATTTCCCTACAACACATCTCAACCATACATTTCTCCTTCCTCTCCAAGAAATGGAATATCCTTTCTTAACACAACCATAGTTCACTTCTAACCAAACTATGGTTAGTTCTCTACACACTCATTCTCACCCAACCATGGTTAACTTTAACCACACCAAGGATGGAACATTCCATTGGTTACAACCTTTAACCAAACCATGGTTCACCTTCTAACTTAACCATGGTTTATTTTCTATACACTTCTTTCTAAACCTAACCATGGTTACTTCTTAACCCAACCTCTCACACTCTTCCCTATAGAGGAATATCCCATGGCATATTCTCCTCTTTATTATGCCATGTGAGGAATACCCTTTCTACCCCTACCAAATTACCCTTTCTACTCTTCTACCATTGGTATTTGGTTTTCTCATAAACACTTCACAGAACATTTTCCAAATTGGCTATTTGAGTTGGTAAACCTTAGATTGATTAATGTTAAGGTTTAGTGTGAAGTACAATTGGGGGTTTAGCAAGGTAAGGTATTTACAACGACCAACACCCAAGATTTGGGATTAATTCAACAGCGGTCGTGGCGCGCTGCTCGCGCGTTGATGCGTGGGTGACGCGCTGGCCTCTATAAATTAATCTCAAGTTTGGGTCTTGGCCTATAAATACCCACTTGCCTCTTGTATTTCTCACCCCTTGCCATTACTCTTTCTCTCTAATCTCTCTAATTCTATCTTGTGTTCTTAGTTAAACACACTAACATCTTTGAAAGAACACATCTCCTTGCAAGGTAAGAATCTCAAGAACTTAATCCACTCTTGTGATTGTGTCGAGGGTCTTTGATAAGGCAAAAAGTGTACCGCTTTTGGGGGGTCATTTAAGCCCGAATTCATAATTATTTGATTAATTATTGCCCTAAATCGTTCCTTTTGTCTTTTTAGGTACTTTTGAGAGGAAATTTACAAAAAGAAGCATTTTAGAAGTTTTTGGAGCGAAAAAGTGAAGAAAACGACAAAGTCTCAAAATCCTTGCTGGGAACAGTACCTGACGGCGTCAAAGCAATGCAAGTGACGGCGTCAATAGTGGCAAAAGAGGTGGATGTGGAAAATACACATGACGTCCCAGAACAATTTCAAGGCATTTTGGCCTGACGGCGTCACCAAGGTCGTCAGGGTCAAAATACATGTGACGGCCCAGAGTAATATTGTACATGACGGCATTAGAAATGGATCTAGGCAATATAAATTTTATCTTGGCGGCGAGTTGACGGCGTAACAAGCTAAAACGTGACGCCGTCAAGGTGTAAAATCTATATATAGTTTTCTAATTTTCATTCATTAAAGGGTGGAACTTTTGGAGAGCTTCTTTGTGAAAATCCTAGATGAATTTTCTGTAATAATAAGGGTTTCAACCCTTGTTCCATCCATGTTCAATTGAAGATAAGTTTTCCAATAATCATACAATATGTCTATGTGTTGTGTGATTCTATCTTCTGCTTTTCTTCTTTTTAACATGCTAGGCTAGGTTTTTATTGTGTTTGCTTAGATGTAATGAAACCTATATGTTGATTATTGGTTGATGGTTTGTTTATAGTTGTTGTGGATGATTGTATTCTATGTTAGGCTTAAGAAAACTGGTAGACTTCCAATTGGTAACTTGCTTGAACGTCTTAAGAAACATGATCGAAGGTGTACTACAATTTATGGTTGTATTTAATGCATGAGCGAATTCTAGTGATCACATGTTAGGAGCTTTTAGACGGCTCGACATAGGAGTGAAGTAGGAGCTTATAGAGTTAGGGAATTTCGTACACAGCCCTACGACTAATATTAAGGAATATAAACCATCATCTATGCAATTGTAACAAGCTAATCAACCGGTAAAAGATATCTAGGGAGTAATGAAATCTAAGTAAACACATTTTCTCTTAGTATTGTTTACACCACAATTTAGTTTTAGTTTATTTTATTTTATTTTGATTGCATCTTTAGTTAATTGGGTTAGTTGACTAGCAACTAATTCCGCCCACTCTTTCAAAACCCGAGATTTTACTTGCTTTCATAAAAATATAAAAATACTAAAAGAATCATCCTCACCTTTAGACCTAGTTTAGTAGACTTTTTAATCCTAGCGAACACTATTCCTGAGTTGAACGATCAATCCCCCGGTACTTGTCACTATACTATACTACAACGAACAGGTACACTGCCTGGTGGGGATTGCAAGCTTCTCAAGATCCCTTGAGAGGTAAAACCTTTTGCGAGGGTGCAATTCCACGCATCAGTCTTCTTATCTTTACCCTTTCTATTACAATCGAGTCTCTAGGTTAGGTTCGGGCTTGATTAAACCAACTTCATTCATTCAATTGTTTGTAATGGAAGTCTTGTATCTTGGTGACCAAGCCTAGATCATTGGGGATCTAGTTGGGTTTGATACTTCCGGTGGGAAGTCTTGGTAGTGGTCTTGGTGACCCTTAGGTGAAGTCGAATCGCGAGATTCTTTTGGGTGGTTTCCGAGGGCGGAAAACTGTTGGGGAGTAACTCTTTCTTTGTGAGCATCGATATTGGTGAATATCGATGGAGTGAATTGTAACGGTTTGTAGTCCACCGAAAGGATTACACTAGTGGAATAGTATAGTGTCGTGGATTCGCAACTGGACGTACGGATGGTATAAACCCCCCATCCCGAACCAGTATATATCGTTGTGTTCTTTACTAGCTTTATATAGTCGTGGTTATGATTGTGTTTGCGGTTGTTAATACTTATAACACTTGGTTGTCTTTGAGGCTTAAAGTTTTTAAACGTCCTAAAAGCCGAAGAAACCGTAGTCACCCCCCTCTACGGTTCTACAACTTTCATCCGCAAGAAAACGTATTAAAACAAGCGTAAATGTATAAAAACAGATGAAAGCATATAGAAACATATATATATGTATAAAAACAAATAAAAATGTAAGAAGAACGTATATAAACGAATTAAAAAAAATAGATAAAAATGTATAAAAGCGGATGAAAAGGTAAGAAAAGTGGACAAAAGTGTAAATAGGAGGAAAACATATAAAAACAGATAAAAACGTATAAAATGGATCAAACTGTATGAAAACATAAAAAAAAACTTATAAAAATGGATAAAACGTAAGAAAAACAGACGAAAACGTATAAAGATGGAAGAAAATGTATAAAAATGGACGAAAACGTATAAAAACGGACGAAGACATATAAAAACGAACGAAAACGTAAGAAAACGCATGAAAACTGGCGAAAACATAAAAAAAACGAGCGAAAACACTAAAAATCAAATTTTGACTTAATTAGAAACGACTGTTAGTATAAAGGACTAACGTTGCAAATGATCGTTTGGTTAATGGACTAAAGTTGCCACATGACGATTTGGAGCTAACGGAGAACGTAACGACAGTTAGCGATAAGGACTAACAGCGTGCAATATGTAAACCATAAGGAGCAAAAAAGCAAGAAAAAAAGAACAGAGACTACGGTAGTGATTTGGAGCAAACTACATGGACAAACGGTGTAATTTACTCTCTTTTATATATAGTATAGATAGACATGTGGTATTTCTTAAGCATATCTCTAGCAAACACTCAACACAAACCTGTTTATCATACTATATTATAATGGAGGAAGGCCTACTATTAATAGAATACTTAAAATTAAGCCTTACAACTTCTAAAGCTATAAGTACAACAACCAATTCTGTTTATAGAAATTCACTTCATATTTAATTCTAACATACAATTAATACTAACATTGTAGGACCTTAAATATATCAACTTTAACACAAATATAGAAGCTTAGAAGAAGGAAAGATGGTGACTTGATTATATGTAAGTGTGGCGTTAACTTGAATAATGAGAGAATAAGATGAAGAGAACTTTTATTAAAAACATACACAATACACACACAAGCACACACCTCAAATGAGCCTTTGAGGTGTTTATGTAGTTCTTAACATGATGCCTTAAGAGGCTTTCCATGGGCTTGATCTTGGGCTTGGTTTCTTTTTACATATAAAGGCTTACATTACATAACACATGACATATTAGCTTACCAATACCAAGGCCCATTGACTATTCTAATAACAAAAACTACGACACATTACAACGTTACAATAAATGAGAATTACCATCACTTTTTAATATAATTTTTTAATGCTAACAATTTCCCCCTAAGGGGTGGTCATTCGAATGATGCTCCACGTGAGTGGGTCTTCCGTGTTATTTGTCTTTAACTTTGTGTGTCGTTGTAGAATAGTCTTTAGTCTTTAGTCTTTGTTCCTTCATACATGCATTCTTCCTTTTTTTGATCAAGTTGTTTAAAATATGACACATTTTCTTTTTCAAGTTTTATAAGAGCATTTTCATATTTTGAAACAATTGCGGAGGTCTCAGCTCTTAGTCTTTCATCGTCTTGAACAGAATATGTTTGTAAAATGATGGACATAACATCAATAGTCATAACAGCTTCGAAGAGAGAATCATTTAGGTTTTCCAAAACATTCATGCTTTCACGAGTTTCATTAGCTTCGTTTACCAGGGATTTGTGGTCCTTGACAAAGTCGGCCATTTCTTTTAAGAAAGCTTGTTCAAAATGGATTAACCTCGCACTGATGTTATTCAGTGGGATAGTAATTTCGTTTTCAAAAACTTTTTTCTGCTAAATATGAAAACTGGAATGCCAGTTGTTAATATTGATTGTAGTTTTAGAAGCAACAATATTTTGAAGTTCTTGAATTCTCTTTTTAACATCATCCAGAATGTCTCTAGCCTCACTTGTATTAAAAGTGTTGTTAGAAGACATTTGTTCTATTTTTGAAAGAGATTTGGAAGCAATTACTTTCTTAGAAAATATTTTTGAGAATGGTCGTTTTATGGAAAAGACAGATGGTTCTTTTTGTGGAACAAAAGTAATTCCCGAAAGTTTGTTCAATTTGTTGTAATCAATGGGTTTCAAATCCTTTTGTTTCATTTTATTTATGCTCTCTTCGACATGTTCTATCGTTTGCACAGAATCCCGAACGACAAGAGGATCATGTTTGGTGTAAATCACATTACCATTATACAAAACATTCTGTTCTTGCTGAACTTTTTGAGATTACTGGGGGTGTTGTTACCAATAGCCACTTTATGTTTCGTATGGTAAATCGGATTAGTTTGATTTGAAATCATTTTCATTGTTTGACTTGACTGACCCGACTTAACCACTAATTCTTCTAAATGTGCAATCATGTGTTCTGACTCTACGATTTCGGCCAAAAGTTTGTCTTCTTTCTTTGCAAAGTCCTTTTTCAGCTCGTCCATTTCTTTTTCAAGATTGATATAAGCTGATTTTTGTTTAGAAAGTTGGTTTTGTAAATCTGAAATTTCTGCGTTTAAAGATTTTATCTTTTTGAAAGAATTAACATCAAGTGTATCAAACTTGAGTTGCAATTGTTTTTCCCTTGAAACGGAATCTTGATAACCAGTTTCTAATTCAGACAATCTTTTGTTATGAAATTCAAAAGCTTTAACGTTTACTTTGTAACTCTCAAGCCAGCGGTCAATTTAACATTCGCGGCCTTAACATCGCGATTGACCTTTTTCACATTCTCAATTTCAATACGACAATTATTCAATAATGATTCAAACAAAGCACGTGTTTCCTCATCATTCTCAGCATGCTGTGAAACGAAGCCTCCATTATGATTCACATCTGGAGTTGCTAAAGAAGTATTGCTACTACTTGGCGTGTCTAGATATGTATCATAATTGTATGCTTGCTTCTCAGAATGCTGTTCCTCATGAGGAGACATATCAAATATATCATTATTGTGACATGTGTTGAAATTTGATACCTCAGATGGTGCATTGGTGTCATAAACAGGAAGTGTATCAGAATCCGTGTCATACTTAGCTTCCTAAAGATTCGCCATGAATATGCAGTTCGCATCGATATCCTCTCTATCTTCCATGTCATCCATAAGAGCCATAAAATCATACTCCTCTGCGTTCAACTGAAACCCTGCCTGAACCTTTTGTGCCAACATTACTGCTTTCTGCAAGTACTCTAGATCTTTCTTGTTCGGCTTAGTAGGACAGTTCCTTGCCATATGACCTACACCCTGACAGTTGAAACACTTTACCGGATTACCCTGATTCACATTTCCAAAATTCCCAACTACTGGAGCTGCAACATTTCTATTCTGATTACCCATTGCCTGATTACCAACATTCTGACCCCTCTGATTTCCAACAAACTGACCCAACTGATTCCCTACATTCTGACCATACTGATTCCCTGCATACTGACCTGCATTCTGCATATTCTGATTGCCCGTATTAAATCCAGTAGCATATCCTTGCTGATTCCCATAAACTCCAACCATTTGGCCTCCATTACCCATATTGAAACTCGACTGAGCAATTTGCTTGTTGCGAGTGTTCGATGAAATCCTTTGGTTGTTGTTAGTTGGTGTAGAATAGCGTCCTTGGAATGCCTTTGACAGAAAAGCAAACGCTTGGGTTAATGCAGCAGTAGCTTCATCATTTTCAGTGAATTCTTGTTCTTGGAATTGTTGGTATTGCTGTTGTGGAATAACATGTTGTTGTTGTGGGTAGAACTGTTGTTGGTAGACCGGTGTTGGTTGTTGAATGTATGATGGTTGCATGTAATTGTGAGTGGAAGATAATGATGGTTGTTGTGTGTTCACTGGTAGCGGTGTTGGTGTAGTAGCAATTAATGCAAGAGGATCATGATTCTTTGCCAATCTTTATTTCCTTACTTCATTAGCCTCAGCTTGGTTTTGCTTCAAAAAGTCATAGAGTTGATCATAATTCACCTTATGTAAATCCTTTGTTTGATTGACAATTGTAACATAACGACCCCATTCTTCTGGAAGGTTATTGATGAATTTGATGTTTGTTGCAATTGTTCGAGGTGTCAACTTGTTTCTGATTAACTCATTCATCAAAGTGCAAAACCTTGTGTAGTAAGATTCAATCTGTTCACCTTTAGTGGATGTAAAGTTCTCCTATTCAGTAAGAAATTTGTTCTCAACGTCTTGTTGTCCAATCTATGTTCCATGACAAATCCTTCTAACACGTTCCCACATAGCATAAGCAGTTTCACAGCTGTCGACCGCAGCAAAGATCTCCCGTGGTAATCCAAGTTGGATTAAATGCATTGTCATATCATCAGCGGTGATCTGCTTCTTGTCTTCCTCTGTGTAATCTGCTTCTGTTTGTTCACGCACGAATGGTTGAGTAGGAGGTGTTGTATTTGGATTACCTTCAATTTGAACTTGTCTTGGCTTGAATGGACCATTTGTAATGGAGTTGATCATTAATTTACCATCAGGCTTTGTTTTGATGTAACAAAACATGCGGCTTGTCCATGGGAGATATCCACCTTTTTCAAGCATTGGAGGTCGATTTTCTGCACCGGCTGCATGAATGTCTTGCTGAGTTGCCATTGATGAAGTGTAGATTGATAAAGTTGATTCTTGGATCGTTCCAACGAAATAGGAGTTGTGTTTAGTGTAAGTTGATGCAAGTTTTTATGATGAAAATTTTGATCTAAAACCTTAAAACCTCAATAACTTCTTCTCGGAGCGTTTTTAGGCCTCGAAACTTGGGTTGAATGAATAAATTAATTCAACGTGTCCTTCTTCTCTGTTTCACGATCGTTTTGACAGCTGATTCGTCGAAAACGGAGTTACGGTTCAAAAGTTATGGCCGTTTGAAGTTTGGTTGTCAAAAGTCAAAAAATCTTATGCGTAAACCCAGATCTTATGCGTAAACAGTAAACTTAAGCGTAGACTGAAACTTATGCATAAACCGAATCTTATGCGTAAGGCAAATGTTAGGCGTAAATAAATAGTTATGCGTAAACAGTAAACTTATGCATAAGAAAAAACTTATACGTAAGATTAGTTAGTTTATGCGTAAGATTTATGTTACGCGTAAGGTTTAGCTTATGCGTAAGATATTTTACGCGTAAGGTTTACAAACCAAACTAATCTCTCAAACTTATCCAAGCTTGAAAGATATCCCGTGTCGAAGTATTCCACAAACTTATCCAAGTCAGGGAAGTACTGAGTAGTCGCTGATCGATGAAGAAAACTTATGCGCATGATCTTTTGCGTAGAAAACTTATGCGTAGGATCTTAAGCTAGGGTTATACAAGGTAAGTGAAGCATGTCTACCTATGATATGTTACTTCTTGCTAGCTATCCAATCCTACCTATTGAATTGTAACCTTGTTTTAATTGACGGGTTGTATTCCTTAATACCATTCATGGGGTGGCGCACTTAATTCCCCAATCCTATGAGTGCCTACTTCACTCCTATGTCGAGCCGGCTAAGAAGCTCCTAACATGAGATCATTAGAATTTACTCATGCATTAAATACAACCAATAAAACCTAGTGCACATCAGTTCATGTTCCCTAAGACGTTCAAGCATGTTACCATTTGGAGATCTGCCAGTTTTCTTAAGCCTAACATCGAATTCATTCAATCAAAACAAGAATCAATAGGAAACAAGAATTATAAACTAAACCAACTAGATCTATTGAAGTTGTCACGCCTTAATTGATGGAGACAGACACACACATCAACAAGCCCCTCATTGATGGAGATAGACA
>JARVZY010007268.1:0-23834 GCA_030686995.1 Artemisia argyi | reverse complement strand
AAATAATGCCTAAAAACTTTATTAATATTTTTTGATATCTCTATGTTTTGATAATCACAAAATGTAAAATCATTAAATGTAAGATTATGATGTAAACAAGTATTTAGTCGTAAATATTTATTTTAACTACTTAATCACTTAAGGTATGAATAAATAAAATGCCTAATGCATTTTATGATCAAAGGAACATTTATTTAATCACTAGATTTCTTATAAAATCTCACAAACATTTTATATCTTTTAGAAAATCATTTTTGGTATTAAATAAAATATATTAAATCCAATATAAACATATGAATTCAAATTTTCAACCAAAAATAGCAAAAATGTTCCAGAAAAACCTTCCTCAGTAAAAGAAAAATTTTATAGCCGTTATGGGCCCCCCCCCCCTTAATTATAAGGGCGGTCCTCTTAATTATTAAAGGGACCGGCCCCGCTCCTCCAGCTGTAAAATTTGCCTATAAATACTGGTTTATTCTTGGCATTTTTTCTCACCTTTTGCACCCCAAACTTTCTGTTCTAAATCTCTCTACACATCTTTCTAAATCCTTTGATCATTTAATCATATGCTTTTGTTTCCAAGTGATTCAAGCTTAAATCATTCAAGTGCAAGAGAAGAATACTTTCATCCATCAAGAGAAGAAGTATTGCAACTTAGTATTATCTTGCTACCTAAGTTGTTTGTGTATTATACTTTGTAATCATTCATTTATTTGTGTATAAGGTGTGTATATTAATTAGATAGGTTTGAACATCAAGTGGTTAGGTTAGTTTAGTGTGTAAGAATTATAGTAAAGGTGTGAAGAAGCAAAGGTGTGAAGAAATAGAGTCTTGAAGAAGTAGTGTATAGTCGTGAACTAGATTGTAGTTGTGAAGAATTAGTAGTATTGTGAAGAAGTAGAGTAGAAGTAGTGAGAAGTTGTGAAGTAGTTGTGGTGTGTAGTAGTTGTGAAGTAGGCGTGAAGAAGTTGGGAAGAATTCGTGAGATTGGTTCTAGCTAGGATTAGAACTCGACATTTAGCTTTGTGTCGTTAAATTGGTGTAAGTGAAAGTGTGTAAAGTTTTCTCCGCCATATGGGAGCTTGTAGACAAAGTGAAGAAAACTCTCGAGCTAGGTGCTCGAGGAGTGGAGTAGGGAAAGGAAGGTGTCCTTATAGCGGAACCACTATAAATCCCTCGTGTCTCGGTTTGATCTTTCCATCCCTATCTTTCATTACATTTATTTACTTGCATAGTTATTTATTACTTAGATTGGTGAGTTCATATTGTCCAAGTATGGAGTTCACATAAGATCGAATCAAAGGTTTTAAAAGCAAACAAACTTTTCAAAATTAAATAAAAAGACGTAAAACTATTCAACCCCCTTCTAGCTTTTCACAAGTTCAAAGAAGTTTAAAAGTCATGAGATATCAAAAATAAATATTTTGGCAAGAAAGTAAGTTTAGGAAATTTACCGGGTGTTACAGCACATACCCCTTAAAAGGAATATCGTTCCCGCGATTCAGTTCAAGTTATGGGTTGGAATAGTGTTGGTGAAAAGGTGATGGTACTGGTAGTAGATTTGGGTCTCACTAGGTTGTAATTATACTATTGTCTTAACTAAATTTATTGTTATTTGTAAATTACTTGTTAAAAAATATATGGTCGCATAACATCAAATTGCTAGAAAATATACTCACAGGGTACCCGCAGGGGCGGAGCCAGAACTTTTTTGTCGAGGGGGTAAAATATGATAATTGTTAGAAACTACACTAAAAATTGGTCCGTTAGGGGGGGCAAATAACAAAAATAGCCGAAAAATTTTGAAAATTTACACTACAATTTTTTTCGCTGGGGGGTCACGTGACCCCCCCGACCCCCCCTTTATCTCCGCCTCTGGGTACCCGCCGCCGCATCGCGCGGATACCGTGCTATCAATATCAATATTCGATCATCTTCATTGATCAACAAAAAAAAAAGGGTTTCGGTTTCTTTTTGTTAACAGGCGATCGAGCATGCGTACTATTTACATTGGATACCGCTACCCCGATCCAGAACACATGCTTCTCTGCCTGGGTAGCGGTGTAAATTACACGCCTATTCGTACTTATTCGTTTCGCCATATTGTTATTGATGAGTTTGATAAAATTGTTGAGTCGGTGCCATACCCCCATGTCGATCCAGATTACATATATCTCTACCCCAAGGACTATGAAAATAGCACGCCTACTGATGGTGAAGATCTCATGCCTGTTCGTCCCCATTTTGTTTGTATATGAACCCAAACAATGAGTTTGATCCTGAGAAAGTGGTTGAGTCGCTATGATGCTACTATCTTAAAGAGTTTCCATATACGTGGCATGTTTACCAACACCAAGCAATTATTCTTAATTAAATTGACCTTGATGTTTACCATATCTTGCAATGGATTGCCAAAACTTCCAAGTTCTCCATCTCATGATGATGACTATCCCTATAGGTCTCCCTATTGGGATCTAACCTCCCCCCCCCCCTTTTTGCGCAGATGAAGACGAATCACTTGAAGAAACATTTAAACAATTGAGCATCACCAAGTGTGACATCATATCCAATGATTTAGAATCCTCGTTTGTCCATTACACTTGGAAAAGAAAGGATGATGGTCAAAAGTTTGCCCCATATGTCTAGCTGAATTTGAAATAGGTGAGAAAATGAGATGGATATCCTCAAATGAGCCAAACAAACATATCGTGACGAGCACAAAGCCGCGCCATTTAACAACGATGAGGCTTGGAATATTTTGCGTAAACATAGAAAATGGGACGCGCCGGATCCGGTTGATTTAACTATTAATTGTGATAATTCTTGTTTGTTTTCCATACTAAACAATAGAGTACATATAGTTACAATACATATGCTATTTTGGGTAAATGGCAATCACCCATTAAACACTAAATCAATTACATTAACTATATTCTTATCATGACAACTAAGGTGGACTAATACTCCCCCGCAGTTGGAGCGGGAGGAAGCCGGACGCTCAAACTGGATCTAAAATCTTCAAATAAGGCTGAAGGAAGTCCTTTGGTGAAGATATCTGCGTACTGATAACGGGAAGATACATGTAGAACACGGACCTGACCAGCAGTAACCATGTCACGGACAAAATGTATATCAATCTCAATATGTTTGGTCCGTTGATGTTGAACAGGGTTGGCAGACAAATAGATGGCACTCACATTATCACAGTAAACCAGAGTGGCAGTAGAAAGAGGAGAATGCAGCTCACGAAGAAGGTTACGAAGCCATGCAGTCTCAGCTACAACATTAGCAACACCCCGGTACTCTGCTTCAGCACTAGAACGGGATATGGTGTGCTGTCGCTTGGATGACCAAGAAAGAAGATTATCGCCCAGAAAAACACAGTATCCTGAAGTAGACCGTCGTGTGGATGGGCAACCCGCCCAATCTGCATCTGTATATCCAACAAGAGAAGTGGTAGAGGATGAATATAGATGTAGACCAAAATCCAAAGTCCCTCGAACGTATCGTAAAATACGTTTAAGGGCAGCTAAATGTGGCTCACGAGGATCATGCATGTAAAGAAAAATCTGTTGTACAGCATAGGAGAGATCCGGTCTGGTAAATGTAAGATACTGAAGACCACCTGCAAGACTGCGATATAAAGTAGGGTCCTGAACTGGAACACCTTCGGGACCCAGTTTTGATTCTGTATCAACTGGTGTTCGAGAAGGGTTACAGTTGGTCATATGAGCACGCTCAAGCAGCTCAGTAGCATACTTCCGCTGAGATAGAAAGAGACCTGTAGAATGCCGGGTAGCAGAAATGCCCAGAAAATAATTAAGTGGCCCAAGATCGGTCATGTCAAACTCACTATGCAGGGAGGCAATGATCTGCTGTAGGAGGGCAGTAGAGGAGGCTGTAAGAATAATGTCATCCACATAGATAAGTAAATACTGTAACAATTCGCATTTTCAGGATAATTACCATTCACGGAAAATTTCACTATTCACTTTTACTATTCATTTTTCCCGAAACTTTCCCGAAAGTTGATTTTTATTTGATATTCTCGAGTGATAAATCATTTCCATGACAAATTAAAAGTTTGACATTCATAAGCTCATTTTCGTGAAAGTTATTAAGGAATTACACGTTTTAGGGTAAAACGTCAATCAGAAATTCTATGCACAACGAAATTCCACCCCGTCAGGTGACCCCACATCAGAAAAATGTTTGACACACTCATGATTTATTTGAGAATTAATCGTGACTGAGAAAAACATGACCAAAAACTTCCCAGCAGGTCACCCAAACCTGTACTAATCCCGCACGAGCACGCTTAACCGTTTGGGCGATTAACCGTTAGACCACAAAACGAGTTTCTAAGAAGATTTGAGTTTTCAACTTATTAGAAAAAGTCAACATATTCTTTCCCTCCTCCATTGACCAAAAATGATCCCTTGATGTTATAAGTCATTTCGTGATTTTTAGGCTTACGGTTTGATGTCTAAAAGACATTTAATACCAACCGACACTAGACTGAGCCCAGTCTAGACATTATAAGTCATTTTAAATCATTTTTATAACATTAGAAAAGTAACATTTTACTTTTCTCAATTTTACGCAATATTCAGCGTTTTACGCGAATTACGCGTTTTAGACCCGTGTTTCCAGTTTTTAGCAGGGTTTTACACCCAAATGGAACCTACCACTCATTTTATATTTTATTATGGAACTTATTGACATGTTTATCAATACTTTCAAATTCCATAATTTTTCGACACCCGGTTTTACGTTTTGAGGCGTAACAACTTACGGTTTGCAGTTTTCGGAGTCAAAACACACTAGATATCTTGGATAATATCATCCAAAGTCCAACCCTTGTTCTCCAAGGTCTTGAAACCGGCCTAGGGGGGGGAGTCATCCCCATGTGGCTTCAACTCATGAATTTACCCCTAAAATCAACACTTAATTACAACTTGGTCACCAAGTTGTAACACTTTCCTAGTAAGCTTCCTAACTTGGACTATAAAAGCCCCCATTCCCCCCTTTTGGTGCCGTGCATCCCCAACCCCAAATCCCTCTCATCCTTAGTTCATTTCCTTCTAATTTCTAGCAAGATTCAAGTGAAGTTCAAGTATAGAAACCCTAGCTTAGTTTCTAGTAATCAAAACTCTTCCAAACCCTAATATAATTGGTGATTTCTCTTGAGTTTAAATCCACTCAATTCACCTAAACCTTCATCATCCATCTTTCAAGAATACCAAGGGTAGAAAGATTGCATGAAGTGAAAAAGGGTTGAAGCAAGTCTATCAAAGTCCTATCCTTACATGTTAACTTCCTTTCATCTTTGAAAGCCAAAAGTTGTGAGCCAAACCCTAACTTGATTCTTGTTAAATAATCATGTTCATGTTATTTACATGTTATTCTTGCTATATTATGTCTTGTAGTTATGTCCATGATGTATAAAAGTGAGCAAAACAAGTTATTGTTATTGATTGACAAGATAAGTTACTAAAACAAGTAAACTAGTGACTTTCTTGGTAAGACCTGATCAAAATGGTAAAAATATGATGTTGGATCATTACATATTACAGTAGAGGACTTAACAAGGAAACCATAGCAATTTGAACCACCCAAAACGAGTATACGAGTCAAAAGTTATGACGATTTGAAATTACCAAAGATTTCCGGCAAAACTGCCAAATAGCTTCCTGATCAAATTTGGGTTTTGAAAGTCCCACTTCTGGTCCGATTCATCAAAAAGTTAAAACACGAAAGTTGTCCGAAACGACGTTTTCGTTCAGGAACAAAGAAGCTCGAGACCTAAAAACGCTTTCCGAGTGATAAAATTCTTCAAATTCTAAACAGCCCATTTTTAGACCAAAGTCACTAGATTATGGTTATACTTTAAATGGAACAAGAGGTCTTATGACCTATAATCAAGACCACCACCATGGCTAGAGCCAAGGTTGTGTCTCATGACCTTGGAACAAGGACTAAAGGTCATGGCTAGGCCATGACGAAATGACCATACCAACTTTCATAGGCGTAAACATGAAACAAAGAGTTGATGAGAACTTGAACATACAATTTGGATCTACTTCATCTAAAAGGAAACCATGAGATTTTACCAAGAGAAAATGGTCATTTAAGACTTATGAAACTACCCCTAATAACAATCTTCATGTACAAATAAACTTTCCTAAGTTTATTCAAATATCGGACATGTAACTTTTCGGATCAAAACTTATATCTATATATTTCATCAACTACTACAATAGTAGGGAGCCTCATGTGAGGAGTTCATTATGTAAGCCGTCGAGTTGAGTTGTGGATTTACGAGTTAAAGTGTCCTGGCTCCTCGAACGCTTACTAACATGACTTCTGAATTATGTCGGCCCGAACGGTAGTGAACGATATACAAAACATACATGTTTCATGAATCATTTCCTTCAAAGACTTACATTATACATCATGCCACATCATGGACTAAATGCAAGATATATATATAGGCACTACTTCATATTCTTTACTCCGATCCTAAGTCGCAACATTCGATTATAGGTTGCTCGTAGAAACCCTCACGATTCGACCGTTACATTCATTACTTGCTATCTTACTTAAGGTGAGTTCATAGCCCCACTTTCGATTACTTAATCGTTTTACAAACCCTTGGGGGAAATACATGCTATTTATAACCGAGCACAATGTTTTTAAATTGTATGCTTACCTGATTGTTTTATTATCACTAAGTACCAGCCTTGCTAAACCGATATCCTTGATTATGAACCATTTAATCACTAGCAATAGTGAGCGCGAATATTAATAATAGGCCTATTGGGATTGACGAATCCCATTTGTATTGACTAAGTTCAAACAAATGCATTAATATTTGAGATTTAGGTATGTTAGCAAAGTACCTACCAGGATAAATCTGCCGATCGATATTGGTACACGTTAACGTTATGGTGTCATAAGCTTAGTGTATAATACATGTTCCGGGCGTATAATAACGTAGCCTACCTGTTTTGTTTTCCAAACATTGGTGTGAGCCTATAACTCACACTACCAACATATTGTGTTCAATCGATTTAACAAACTCTATGAATATCACTCAACCTTTGTGTTGACCTCTCAAGCATGTATTTCAGGTTCATGACGATCAAGGATGGCACGGAAGGACACGGATACTCAAGAGGGCTATAAATTTTATTATCATTCAAAACTCATTTATTATACATTGTAAACATGGAACCAATTGGGACCTCATTTTGAAATCTCTGATATTTATATAATTTGAATGATACATCTTTTAAAACGACTCAATTTGGAGTTCGTTTTCTATTATTGTGACTATTGTGCCATCGAGTAACACCCAGTTTGAATTCCGCTGCCTCAATGAATTGGGGGTGTTACAGATTGGTACCAGAGCCATGGTTATAGAGAAACGGGTCTAAGTGAGACCTAAACTATAACTACAATCACAAACAAAAACATTTTATAGCCTTCCGCTCTCCGTGTCTTTCATCCTCCAGACGATTATGGATTTAGTAAGCATGTTATGATACACAAACATGTTAGTATATTCATATATACCCATTTTGAGCATTTCCCCGAAGACATTTTTATGCTACACAAACATATAAGTATATTGATATATACACACTAGGCATTTTATGCTACATGAACACATATAAGTATATTGATATATACACACTAGGCATTTTATGCTACATGAACATATTAGTATGTTGATATATAAACTCGGTTTATTTTCAATCATTTATCTAAACAATGGACTAAACATATCTGTGTATGCCTATTCTAAGGCATTTCGGCACAGCCACACTCTCCCAATCATGTTCCTACTCCAACATTATATGTCCAAGACATTGTAACTGATTACAATGGCCTCATTCATTTTTCAAGACATTGTGAGATACAATGGTCTCATTCATTTTCCAAGACATTGTGAGATACAATGGCCTCATTCATTTTCCAAGACATTGTGAGATACAATGGTCTCATTCATTTTTCAAGACATTGTGAGATACAATGGTCTCATTCATTTTCCAAGACATTGTGAGATACAATGGTCTCATTCATTTTCCAAGACATTGTGAGATACAATGGTCTCATTCATTTTTCAAGACATTGTGAGATACAATGGTCTCATTCATTTTTCAAGACATTGTGAGATACAATGGTCTCATTCATTTTCCAAGACATTGTATGATACAATGGTTTTAATCATTTCTCAAATGTTTTGAGTCACACAATGACCTAACCTACTTCCCAGACATTGTGAATTACACAATGGTCTAACCTACTTCCGAGACATTGTGTTTTGTGCAAATGGTCTCTAGAATTAGTCCATCACATCATCAATATCATTTCTTATGATATCAAAAACCCGTCACAATCTATCGATTTCAAAACAAGAAATATGAGATTTCTAAAGGACAAACTAATCCATCATCGACAAAAGCTGAACTTTCTCTACATTCATCAAAGTTTTCTTATGAAACCTTCATTATTAAAAGTTCGTGATCCTGGCCAAGTATGTTCTATTTTAGAAATACTTAAAACTTCCTTTCCATACGTATCTACCCTTACTACCTTCTATGCAATGGAATATGAAAACATACGTTACAAGTCTTGTATGGACGGGACTTGCAACTTAAGGGTTTGACATCGCCTTTGTTTAGTGGACAGTTTCCCGAAAGCAACGGACATATCAAAAGTATACCTAGTTTAGGTATTTGAAAATTTTATCGAACCTTGGCTAAATATGGACTAGTCACCTATATTTAACCTAGGGACAGTGGAATATAGTCTGACTAACTATATTCGACTTAGAATTTTCAAATACTGAGAGTAGTTGTACTAGGGTTATGTTTAGGTTGATTTCCTACATGAAACACGATAAACCACCGGAATACATTAAAACAATCTAGAGACACGATAGTGCCTTACCACTCAGCAAGATCTTAACACCTTATTTGTATGATCTAAATTCATTCTTGAAAATTTTCATTTATGAGATAATCTGAACGACTATCTTGGGATAGTTATCAATTCTTCTCTTCATCCCGTGGAAGTACCATCCTGTTTAGGATACCATTCCGTCATAAACTTTTAAAAATCTCTTAAGATTTTTAAAGCAAACTCAACATTGATACCTAAGTGTATTAATGTTAAGCATACACTACACACTTTTGTTCATTAACATATCACATCATTATCTTCACAACCGTTACAAACACAAGCTCATTAACAGATCTTGATGCACTTGTAAAGCTCAAATCATCCTTAGTTACACCACAAGTACCCTCATCAGCTTTACAAGTTTGAATATTCATCTTGTACCTTTGGAACACCAGTATCATCTCGTAATACACTACCTTGTAACTCACCGGCTAAGTATGAATGTTGTGTCGGGAATTCTTGAGTAGGATGATTTATAATGTCCTTATTTGAATGGATTGGGATGCCTTTTCATTTAAATAAAGAAATTATAAATCATCGAACCATACGTTTATATTCCTTTAGTTACATTGTTTGGGATGCCTCTCTATGTAAATAAAGAATTATAAACAAGTGGGCTTAATTATATCCAAAATAACATAAGTATGAAGTCAACCTACATTACATTGCTCGGGTATGGCTTGATACCTACATTACATTGCTCGGGTATGGCTTGATACCTACATTACATTGCTCGGGTATGGCATGATACCTACATTTTATTCGCCACAAGAAATCCTATCTTTTCACCAACATCGCTTCAAACCATGACATAAACACTAGGTACAACAACCGATTACCTACTAGACTATGATTGCAACGACTATCCCAATTTCCATTAGTACGAGGTTTACACTTTGGTTTTCATAATGATAGTGCAATAACAAACAAACTCGTTGCGAGGCCATGTAACCATATGCATGTGCAGTCGTACCAAACTCATTACGGGGCCATGTAGCCATATGCATGGGCAGTCATACCAAACTTATTGTGAAGCCATGTAGCCATATGCATGGGCAGCCGTACAATTCAAACAGGACTTGGTCCAACCACATGTTCAACATTTATTCCATTATTCGATGTCTATGTCAATTGCAATTGTTGTTCAACTATTATATCAATTGCTATTGATACTTGACAACTATATCGAGTTCTATTTGATCTTCAACTACTATATCAATTCCTATTAATACTCGATTACTATATCAATTTCCTTTGATATTCGACTATTATATGAATCTCTATTGATATTCAACTATGTTATCAATTTCTATTGACACACCGTATTCTAAGACAAATCAAACTATATCACTGGTAATTCAACACTCGAGTCCTCATAAGTAACCACACCTTTTCATCGACACCACTCCAACATATAACACACATAGAACTTCGGGATGAAGTTCCCCGTAAGGGGTAGAGACTGTAACAATTCGCATTTTCAGGATAATTACCATTCACGGAAAATTTCACTATTCACTTTTACTATTCATTTTTCCCGAAACTTTCCCGAAAGTTGATTTTTATTTGATATTCTCGAGTGATAAATCATTTCCATGACAAATTAAAAGTTTGACATTCATAAGCTCATTTTCGTGAAAGTTATTAAGGAATTACACGTTTTAGGGTAAAACGTCAATCAGAAATTCTATGCACAACGAAATTCCACCCCGTCAGGTGACCCCACATCAGAAAAATGTTTGACACACTCATGATTTATTTGAGAATTAATCGTGACTGAGAAAAACATGACCAAAAACTTCCCAGCAGGTCACCCAAACCTGTACTAATCCCGCACGAGCACGCTTAACCGTTTGGGCGATTAACCGTTAGACCACAAAACGAGTTTCTAAGAAGATTTGAGTTTTCAACTTATTAGAAAAAGTCAACATATTCTTTCCCTCCTCCATTGACCAAAAATGATCCCTTGATGTTATAAGTCATTTCGTGATTTTTAGGCTTACGGTTTGATGTCTAAAAGACATTTAATACCAACCGACACTAGACTGAGCCCAGTCTAGACATTATAAGTCATTTTAAATCATTTTTATAACATTAGAAAAGTAACATTTTACTTTTCTCAATTTTACGTAATATTCAGCGTTTTACGCGAATTACGCGTTTTAGACCCGTGTTTCCAGTTTTTAGCAGGGTTTTACACCCAAATGGAACCTACCACTCATTTTATATTTTATTATGGAACTTATTGACATGTTTATCAATACTTTCAAATTCCATAATTTTTCGACACCCGGTTTTACGTTTTGAGGCGTAACAACTTACGGTTTGCAGTTTTCGGAGTCAAAACACACTAGATATCTTGGATAATATCATCCAAAGTCCAACCCTTGTTCTCCAAGGTCTTGAAACCGGCCTAGGGGGGGGGAGTCATCCCCATGTGGCTTCAACTCATGAATTTACCCCTAAAATCAACACTTAATTACAACTTGGTCACCAAGTTGTAACACTTTCCTAGTAAGCTTCCTAACTTGGACTATAAAAGCCCCCATTCCCCCCTTTTGGTGCCGTGCATCCCCAACCCCAAATCCCTCTCATCCTTAGTTCATTTCCTTCTAATTTCTAGCAAGATTCAAGTGAAGTTCAAGTATAGAAACCCTAGCTTAGTTTCTAGTAATCAAAACTCTTCCAAACCCTAATATAATTGGTGATTTCTCTTGAGTTTAAATCCACTCAATTCACCTAAACCTTCATCATCCATCTTTCAAGAATACCAAGGGTAGAAAGATTGCATGAAGTGAAAAAGGGTTGAAGCAAATCTATCAAAGTCCTATCCTTACATGTTAACTTCCTTTCATCTTTGAAAGCCAAAAGTTGTGAGCCAAACCCTAACTTGATTCTTGTTAAATAATCATGTTCATGTTATTTACATGTTATTCTTGCTATATTATGTCTTGTAGTTATGTCCATGATGTATAAAAGTGAGCAAAACAAGTTATTGTTATTGATTGACAAGATAAGTTACTAAAACAAGTAAACTAGTGACTTTCTTGGTAAGACCTGATCAAAATGGTAAAAATATGATGTTGGATCATTACATATTACAGTAGAGGACTTAACAAGGAAACCATAGCAATTTGAACCACCCAAAACGAGTATACGAGTCAAAAGTTATGACGATTTGAAATTACCAAAGATTTCCGGCAAAACTGCCAAATAGCTTCCTGATCAAATTTGGGTTTTGAAAGTCCCACTTCTGGTCCGATTCATCAAAAAGTTAAAACACGAAAGTTGTCCGAAACGACGTTTTCGTTCAGGAACAAAGAAGCTCGAGACCTAAAAACGCTTTCCGAGTGATAAAATTCTTCAAATTCTAAACAGCCCATTTTTAGACCAAAGTCACTAGATTATGGTTATACTTTAAATGGAACAAGAGGTCTTATGACCTATAATCAAGACCACCACCATGGCTAGAGCCAAGGTTGTGTCTCATGACCTTGGAACAAGGACTAAAGGTCATGGCTAGGCCATGACGAAATGACCATACCAACTTTCATAGGCGTAAACATGAAACAAAGAGTTGATGAGAACTTGAACATACAATTTGGATCTACTTCATCTAAAAGGAAACCATGAGATTTTACCAAGAGAAAATGGTCATTTAAGACTTATGAAACTACCCCTAATAACAATCTTCATGTACAAATAAACTTTCCTAAGTTTATTCAAATATCGGACATGTAACTTTTCGGATCAAAACTTATATCTATATATTTCATCAACTACTACAATAGTAGGGAGCCTCATGTGAGGAGTTCATTATGTAAGCCGTCGAGTTGAGTTGTGGATTTACGAGTTAAAGTGTCCTGGCTCCTCGAACGCTTACTAACATGACTTCTGAATTATGTCGGCCCGAACGGTAGTGAACGATATACAAAACATACATGTTTCATGAATCATTTCCTTCAAAGACTTACATTATACATCATGCCACATCATGGACTAAATGCAAGATATATATATAGGCACTACTTCATATTCTTTACTCCGATCCTAAGTCGCAACATTCGATTATAGGTTGCTCGTAGAAACCCTCACGATTCGACCGTTACATTCATTACTTGCTATCTTACTTAAGGTGAGTTCATAGCCCCACTTTCGATTACTTAATCGTTTTACAAACCCTTGGGGGAAATACATGCTATTTATAACCGAGCACAATGTTTTTAAATTGTATGCTTACCTGATTGTTTTATTATCACTAAGTACCAGCCTTGCTAAACCGATATCCTTGATTATGAACCATTTAATCACTAGCAATAGTGAGCGCGAATATTAATAATAGGCCTATTGGGATTGACGAATCCCATTTGTATTGACTAAGTTCAAACAAATGCATTAATATTTGAGATTTAGGTATGTTAGCAAAGTACCTACCAGGATAAATCTGCCGATCGATATTGGTACACGTTAACGTTATGGTGTCATAAGCTTAGTGTATAATACATGTTCCGGGCGTATAATAACGTAGCCTACCTGTTTTGTTTTCCAAACATTGGTGTGAGCCTATAACTCACACTACCAACATATTGTGTTCAATCGATTTAACAAACTCTATGAATATCACTCAACCTTTGTGTTGACCTCTCAAGCATGTATTTCAGGTTCATGACGATCAAGGATGGCACGGAAGGACACGGATACTCAAGAGGGCTATAAATTTTATTATCATTCAAAACTCATTTATTATACATTGTAAACATGGAACCAATTGGGACCTCATTTTGAAATCTCTGATATTTATATAATTTGAATGATACATCTTTTAAAACGACTCAATTTGGAGTTCGTTTTCTATTATTGTGACTATTGTGCCATCGAGTAACACCCAGTTTGAATTCCGCTGCCTCAATGAATTGGGGGTGTTACAGATAAGCTACTTGGGAGCCCTGTCGAAGAATAAATAATGAAGAGTCACAACGACTATGATAAAATCCAACTCTAGTAGCATATCCTGCAAATCTCTGAAACCAAGCACGAGGTGCCTGCTTTAGTCCATATATGGATTTTCGCAGAAGGCAGACATGATGAGGGTACCGGGAGTCTACAAAGCCCGGCGGTTGGTGCATATATACGGTCTCAGATAAGTCCCCGTTAAGAAAGGCATTCTTAACGTCAAGCTGATGAATAGGCCACTTGCGAGATACCGCAAGGCTAAGAACGGTGCGAATGGTAGCCGGTTTGACAACCGGACTAAAGGTCTCATCACAATCAATACCAAGTTGCTGACTGCTGCCATTAGCAACCAAACGAGCCTTATAACGGCTCAAGGTCCCGTCAGCATGAAATTTATGCTTAAACAACCATATAGATCTCACCAAATTAACACCAAAGGGACGTGGTACCAGAATCCAAGTACCATTTTTAACTAACGCATTATACTCATCATACATAGCATTATTCCAATTAGGGTTTTGAAGGGCGAGGAAGGGAGATTTAGGTAAGGGAGAGATAGAAAAAGTATGAAGCGAGAGACGTTCAATAGGTTTGACGATGCCTGATTGAGACCGAGTGACCATGCGGTGAGTACGGGATGGTTCGGTGGGAGGTTGTGTGGGTTGGGTAGAGGCGTCTGGGTTTGTTGTGTGGTTCGGGGCTGGTGATGTTTGATTTTGGGTTGCGGTTGGTGGGCTGTTGGGTTTCTGTAGAGGTACGGGTAGCGGGGTGTTAGGTAAACTTGCATGAGCATTGGGTGTAATGGGCTCATGATGGGTAATAGGGACATTTTGTAATGGGTTTGGTGTTGGGGGGTTAGTAAGTATTTGTGTAAGGAGAGGGGATGATGGAGATTCTAAAAAGGTGTAGGAAGGTGGAGTGTCGGGTGTCATTGAGCGGTAAGGAAATTGGGTTTCATCAAAGGTGACGTGTCGGGAAAGTAAAATTTTGTTTGTTTCAAGGTCAAGGCATCAAAAGCCACGGTGATAGGCGGGATATCCCAGGAATATACATGGTGTTACGCGTGGGGCAAGTTTGTGAGGGGAGTGAAGGTGAGGGTAGCATAGACACCCAAATATACGTAAGTTAGAGTAGTCGGGTGCTTTATGGAAAAGTCTAGTGTAGGGGATTTCATTGTTGATGGCGGTAGAGGGTAAAAGGTTGAGGAGATAAGTGGCCATATGTAGGGCCTCGACCCAAAAGGTGGGGGGTAGGTGAGCCTGAAATAAAAGTGTACGAATGACATTGTTGATGGTTCTAATCATCCGTTCCGCCTTGCCATTTTGTTGAGAGGTTTTTGGGCAAGAAAATCTAAATTGTATGCCGTGGTTAGCAAAAAGGGTATGTAAGCGGTTATTGTTGAACTCACCGCCATGATCACATTGGAAGCTCTTTATTTCGCACCTGAATTGGTTCTTAACATAATTACGAAAATGCAAAAATTTATCAAGCATGTCAGATTTATTACGAAGAGGGTAAATCCACAAATAATGAGAGAAATGATCAAGAAATAAGACGTAGTATTTAAAACCACTTTTACTACTGATGGGAGATGTCCATAAATCGGAATGGATGATATCAAAACAATGTTCAACAATAGAATTAGAACTATGAAAAGGAAGCTTCACATGTTTGCCAAGTTGGCATGCATGACATACATGTGGAGACTTATCTTTATTACATGAAATAAATTGACGAGAAATGAGAGACCGGAGCACTTCGTCACCGGGATGACCGAGGCGTTGATGCCACATGGAGGAACTTGTGGAGAGAAGAGCAGTAGGTGTGAAAGATGGCTTGGTAACGGGATAAAGATCTCCCGAACTATCACAACGAAGGAGGATATGGCGAGTCCAGAAGTCCTTCACAGAAAAGCCAAAAGCGTCAAATTCCACAGTGCAATTATTATCTCTAGTAAATTGACGCACAGAAATGAGGTTTTTAATAATATTGGGGGTGACAAGTACATTATGAAGATGAAGTGGGCGATGGGTAGATGAAATAATGCTATGTCCGGTGTTAGTAACGGGAATAGAATTACCGTCACCAACATGTACAGATGGAAATAAGCGTTTATTAAAAATAGTACTTAAATTATTTGTATTAGAATTTAAATGAGATGAGGCACCTGTATCCATATTCCATGTCGGGTCCTGCAATGTCATAGTGCTAAAAGCACTAGGAAGTGAAGGAGCGGGACCGAGCAAACCTTGGCCACTGTTGAGGTGTTGGGAAGGGGCTGAATATAGAGCCTGCTGTTGAGTTGCAAGGTGTGGTTGGGCTGGATAGGTGTACTGGTGGTATAAGGGGGGTTGGGCCGGACATGGGAAGCTATTGGGCTGGTTGTTTGGTTGGGCCTGACGTGAAGTGTAGAAGCCAGGTGGGGTCCAGGAAGTATTCTGGTGTACATAGTTTGAATGACCAGATCCACGATTAACTTTATAACCATCAGAGCCACGATTAACTTTATAACCATCAGTACCTTTAAAATTCAAACCCGACCTATTCCTATGATCGTGTATAAACTTGCATTGATCACCATATTTACAAGTGCCCTTATTAAAATGGTTGCATAGTTGTGATGGGTTTTGGGACTTATTGGAAGAATTAAATTGGTTACCTTTGTTGTTCTTGTTTGTGGCTAAAAGAACAGTAGGAGAGGAGCTGGTACTATCAAGAACATTGGTTTGGTCTATAGTTTCATTCAAGGTCGATTCCTCAAGCAACAACATGTTCCGGGTGGTTTCAAATGTGGGTAAAGGCTCACGGTGACGTATGATTTTAACAATAGTGGCAAACCTGGAGTCGAGACCATTAACTGCATAAATTACCAAATTCGTTTCACTTACCACCGAGCCAAGATTCTTGAGCCTATCCGCCATGGACTTGATTTTAGTGCAATATTCATTATTGGACATGTTCCCGATCTTAATGGAACGAAGTTCATTATCAAGGTTAATAGCCCGAGCGTCCTTGTTATCGTGAAAAAGCTTTTCAAGATGGTCCCATAGATCCTTAGCATTGCCCGGTGTAGAGACCACTTGTTCTTGTAGAGAGTCACATAGAGAGCCGAGGATCCACATCTTGATAAGGTCATCAAGTTTGCACCATTCCGGATCGGATTGACCAGAGGAGGCCGCTTGTTCTATGTGTGTTTTGAGACCAAGACTTCCGAGGTGAATTTTAAAGAAAGAACTCCAAGAAGTGTAGTTATGTTTTTCAAGGTTTAATTTGATGGGTACTTTATTAGTGATACTGAAAGGGATGAGTTTATCAGCGGTTGTGGATGGAGGAGGTGGTGGAGTAGTGTCATCACCGGCCATTGTTGCCGATTTTTTTGGTAGGGTTGATGATAGAATACGGCTGAGAAAGAGGGGAGGGGAGGAAGGATCGGTATTGTGGGAGAAAAATCAGGAGAGGCCTGATACCATATTAATTGTGATAATTCTTGTGTGTTTTCCATACTAAACAATAGAGTACATATAGTTACAATACATATGCTATTTTGGGTAAATGGCAATCACCCATTAAACACTAAATCAATTACATTAACTATATTCTTATCATGACAACTAAGGTGGACTAATATTAACCGGTGATGTCCCAAGCCAAACAAACGAGGCTTTGTTTGGACATGATGGAGAACCACGTCCCATGGGAAAAACGCATGCTTCGAAGAAATCAAAATTCGAGACAACAACAAGCACCGGTGGAACGAGTACCAGAGGCTCTTTTTTAGCAACGCAATTCGGGGAGGCTATGCAACAAGAGTATCGTTTAAAACGTGAAGATGCATCCAAGGCGTATCGGGTGGACGCAAAAAAATGAAACGATAACAAGGTTGAAAGAGATGAAATTTTTGTTGCTTGACACTTCCGGCAAGGATACAAACTATGTGCGTTTGATCGATTCAGAAAAGGACCGAATCATCGAAAAATATGGGTTGCAAAAGCGTCAAGAATGAATAATCGTATTTCGTAATTTCCGTTATGTCGTAGTTTGGTTTGTGGTGTTTTTTTTTTTTTTTTTTAATTTCGTACTTTTTTTTTCGTTGTAAATTTTTTTTTTAAGACCGTATTGTAATAGGTTTTAAGAATTAATGTTATGTTTTTTAATAAATAAAGTATTTGTTTTAGTTTTGGGGTTGAATTTGAAAATAATTGAGGTAAAGTTAAGTTAAGGTGGGTTATGATAAGAGGTGTTTTTTTTTTTTTTTTTTTTTTTTGTTAAGGTGAAAAGGTTCAACTATGTGGTGCTGACGTGACAGTTTATTAAGTTTTAACACCAAGTTACCACACCCATTGCTCTTAGTGTTTGATATATAACACTTGCTTTTTGAAAATCATGTAGTGTTTTGAATTTCGTTATAAAATATAACCATTCCTACTTCGTGTTACTGCTTCCTCGTGCTACCACTAGTTTTGCCCGATGCGACTCAAATCATATCATAACTATTGACGATACTAGAAAGTGGCAGGCAGGTGCGGCTTTTACATTTCAACTTTTATTGCCTATATAACATTTCAATTCCATTTCCTGGAAATTTCCAAACGAACAATTTCAACGAAATCTTTAATTTCTTATTTTACCATGTTCAACTCTATATATTCCTCTATCTGTATAGTACATTGAATTGTTGCCTAAACCTAGAAAAATAAAATAAAAGATAGAATGGATCCACATCCGCACTTTGATTTTTTGAACTTTGATTTTTGACTCAATATCAATGTAACACATTTCTTTCTTTATATATTCACAGTAGAGCAACTTTTAACACGCTAAGTAACTTCATTCCAAATTTTGTAACACGTTTGACATTGTCCTTTCTTGTTACGTAACTTCTAGATATTATACACACCATCGCTGATTTCTCGAAAGAGTGTGTTCAATGACTTCAATCCATAATAAGTATGTCGGTGTAACAACCAGTCAACCAGGTAGATCTTCAACAAGTCTGTATCGAATCAAATACAAGTAATGAGGATACAGTTTCTACTTATGGTTTTATACTAGTAAAAGACTAAAAGTTAACCGGATATCATATGTTTAGGCATGCATGCAGCCAACGTCTTTACATAAAGTTGGGCCAAGTTATAATGGACCAAATACCGGACCATATTATAAAGGTTTACTTGTCGTTTATAGTACAAAAAAATGAATGTATGAAAACGTCCCTAATCAAATTTATTCAATCTCTCAAATCTGCCATCGATGTACACACAAGTTTGCCATCGATGTACACACAAGTTTATTAAACACTTTAAGATAAGTGACTTTCTTGCCCTACAAATAAGATTTCATCTTTGTTTTTAGAAAGGTTTTTGATTGGTTGAGATGTATATAATTTTGAAACATACGAATTAAGAATTGACGTTGTGTATGTTTATTGAAAGGGATAATTTCAAAAATGACCAAGTTGCCTAATCGATGGGGATTTTTGACCTTAGATTTGAAACTTCTTATATTGACCAGTTGCCAACGCAACACTTAATGTGGGGACGCCAAGTGGCGAATTTTTGGGCAACGCCACCAAATTTTGGGCAACTTGCGACACTTGTCGTCCTATGGGGGCGACACGTCCTGGGCAACCGGGCAACCAAAGTCAATATAAGAAGTTTCAAATCTAAAGTAAAAATCCCCATCGATTGGGCAACTTGGTTGTTTTTGTAATTATCCCTTATTGAAATCATCTAACATCTATCAACAACTAGGTTTGTGAGTCGAATGACTAATAACACAGATACAAAAGATGTGGATCAAATTACTAGAGCATAAAAACAACAAAGGTACAAATATTATTCAATACTTTTTATTTAATCGAAGAAAACAAACATAATAACCAATATGTATATAAAAAAACATAAATACACTAATCGCACTTTTTAACAAACATTTCAACAAAATTTTCGTTATCCTCGATCTCCTTATTTTAATGTTGGACTTCCTCCATAAGCCACATCCGTTTTAAGATCAATTAAAGATCCTGAAAAAAACGAAACGATATTTGTCGTGAGTTCCAATAGCAGAACTCAATCGTTGTCATCCTATATGTTTGGTGAATTAGGCTGTTTTTGTAAAGAGTTACCAAATGGGATGGAGGGTACATACAGCTCCACATATGGCTTTACCACGAGAAAGTCACGAGGAGTCGATTTTTCCTTAGCTTCCTTTCCTTCTCCATTTCCTGCAAAACCTGTTTAGACACGAGAGTGACACTATAAGTAACATTAGTACCATAAGACTTAGAAATTAAAGGAGAACTAGTAACCAAACAGCTCCTTGTAGTCACTGCTTTGACGCACATGACCAATCGGACTTGAACTAGAAGTACTCGGTGTACTTCCCAAAATCATGCTTTGGACATCTTTCGTAGGTTGCCCAATTTGAGTCTCCAAGTTCTTGATAGAAACAGCTTGATATAAAATTTTCCTCGCAATTCATAATGTTATTGTGACGGGAAAAATAAAAGAAATTAGTTCTGCAAAATATTTTATTAAAAGGGTTTTTCTTACTTGTGCTATTGGGGCACACAAGTTAACACACAAAAAAAGTGCAAAAGGTACACAAAGACCCAGAAAATTCATGGGTCTCTGAGTATTTTTTGTATTTGTTTGTGGGCTCTGTATACTTTTGATTTGCATAACTAGTGCCCTCATGATCACAAGTTACAAAAACTTTTATTAAAAAGTATTTGTCAGCGCAACGCGCGAATTGAATCTTACAAGAGACAAATAAGTTAAGCCTAACATTAACAAAAACACCTAGGCCTAATAACTAATTAATACTGCTGAAAATTTTATGTCTAGTGTTATACGATTTTTACTTATTTTTAGCTCGTATAAGTATAGATATTATCTCAATTAATGGCTAAAGATGCGGTTTCTTTCCTTAAAACCTTTCTGGACTAGACTTCCTATATAATATAAATCCCTATATATACGCCACCTACAATCAATATCAATATTCGATCTTCTTCATCGATCAAAAAAAAAAAAAGTTTCGGTTTCTTTTTGTTAACAGGCGATCGAGCACGCGTACTACTTACACTGGATACCGCTACCCCGATCCAGAACACATGCTTCTCTGCCTGGGTAGTGGTGTAAATTACAAGCCTGTTCGTGCTTATTCGTTTCACCGTATTGTTATTGCTGAGTTTGATAAAATTGCTGAGTCGGTGCCATACCCCCACCTCGATCCAGATTACATATATCTCTACCCCAAGGACTATGAAAATAGCACGCCTACTGATGGTGAAGATCTCATGCCTGTGCGTCCCTATTTTGTTTTGTATATGAACCCAAACAATGAGTTTGATCCTGAGAAAGTGGCTGAGTCGCTGCGATGCTACTATCCTCAAGATTTTCCATATACGTGGCATGTTTACCAACGCCAAGCAATTATTGTTAATCAAATTGACCTTGATGTTTACCGATCTTGCAATGGATTGCCAAAACTTCCAAGTTCTCCATTTCATGATGATGACTATCCCTATAGGTCTCCGTATCGGGATCTAAACCCCCCTTTTTGCGCAGATGAAGACGAATCACTTGAACAAGCACTGAAACAATTGAGCATCACCAAGAGTGACATCATATCCAATGATTTAGAATCCTCGTTTGTCCACTACACTCGGAAAAGAAAGGATGATGGTCAAGAAGTTTGCGCCATATGTCTAGCTGAATTTGAAATAGGTGAGAAAATAAGGCTCATTGGATGTGGAGTACATGGCTATCACCAGAGCTGTATTAAGGAATGGCTGAAAGTGAAAAATGAATGCCCTATTTGTCAATTTCCAGGCTATTATATCTCGTGGTCATGGAAGTAAGAAATATAATTTACGTACTAAATTACTGTTACATCATTGGTTAAATTAATTATCTATATACTTACTTGCTAGTCAGAATTTTATTTCTTTTCCATGTACTGTGGATGATTAACTTTTCGTGAATCATTAAGCTTTTTAGTTATATATTTTACTTGTGTGTGTAGGCATAGTGTACGTTGTTGTAGTTTTGGCTGATTTAGATTAGTTCCATGCATGAGGTTACATTGCAGTTAGTTTTTTTGTTAATATGTGGCTGGCTATTTAAGTAGAACAAATTGCTGTTAAATCTTACAAGTGAACAAACCATCTTAACTAATGATTACCTACCGTGCCTCGATCAGCTTATCGATATGCATGATGAATAGCTGAATCCATAAGAATATTAGCTTTAGACCTGACTTGTAAGAAGCCTTAACAACTCGATCTTCACTTTTTGCAAATACAAGTGAGATTAGGGAGATCCTCAAGAATCAAGCATTTCAAATTTGGAAGCTGAATCTCCACTATGAATCTGTCATCTTGACCTCTTTTGATCATCTTCAAGAAAATGTCTTCTATCATATAATTTAGGGTCAGTTCTGATTGTAATATACTACAAATCAAATCAGCATCATTATACATGCAAATAGTTTAGCACAACATTATTTGAGAAAACCATCTAAAGATATCTTTTAGCTAAAAACAAAAACATATATATTTTAATGATATATTTATTATTAAGTTGTTTTTATTTATGTTTCTATGTTACAAACAAGGATGTAAGCCGCGCGTTGCCGCGGGCATTATACAATATTACATTGTAAGGACTAAATTTGCAACGAACCTCTAAGATGAAGGACGAAGTTCGTATGATTTTTTTTTTAAATTGTTGAAGATAATGGTCGTTAGCTACTTAACGTCAAGTTAATGATCAAAGACTGACTTTGTAATAGATGTATAACATGAAGGACCAATTATTTAAATTATAAAAGGAGTAAATTTGCAACGAACCTCTGAGTTGAAGGACCAATTTTGTACGGAATTTTTTTTAAATGTTAAAGATAACGATCGTTAGATAACAGTAACTAACGACCGTTAGTTACTATAGCAGAAATTATTATTTTAAAGTTTTATTATTCACTCGCTCACAAAACCACTATAGCCAAAATTATTATTTTAAGTGAAGAATAGTACATCTACGGTATATATATATTCAAAACAAATGATTGCAAATAATTCACTATTGTTAAATTATAACTTTTACATTTTATTGTAAGTATAAAACTATTTCAGTAATAAATGAATCATCCATAAATGATAAATCGTCATTTATATCGGATCTACGTAGTACTAAATATTCATATTTATATATTTTGGAAGGATAATTGGGTTCGTCTATTCGTTTTTGGAAGGATAATTGGGTTGGAAATGAGCCTTTGAATTTGAGATATAACAGATTGTTTCACTTGGATTCAAATGCAAATTGCTTATTATCGGAGCGGATCTCTAATGATAATTGGTCTTGGAATTGGAATAGGCAAAGCTTAGGAAGTCGAAATGAAGAAGCTTTGGAGGCTATGATTTCAGAAATAGGTCACGTTAATATAAGCAGTCTTCCGGACTCTTGGCAATGGAACATTGCTCCTGATGGCGTTTTCTCTGTGCTTGATACGAGACTTCATGTTGATAACTGCCTCCTCCCGTCTCTAAGCCCAAGTACTAGGTAGTCTAAGCTATTGCCTCGAAAGGTAAATATTTTCATTTGGCGTCTTGTTTTGGATAGACTGCCGAATCGTTTAAATTTATCCTCGCGGGGTTTAGAGATTATGTCTATTACATGTCCTTCTTGCAATGTGGGTTTGGAATCTAATGACCACATCTTCTTTGGTTGCGATACGGCTATCAATTTATGGAGGCTTATTCGCGTGTGGATTGATGTTAATATGCCTTCTTTCTCTTCTTGCTACGAATGGTTACAATGGATCGACGATTGGATAACTACAAAGGATTCTAAAGATCGTGTGTATGTCATTACCGCGGCTTCTTTGTGGCTATTGTGGCGGTATCG
>JARVZY010007267.1:0-23838 GCA_030686995.1 Artemisia argyi | reverse complement strand
AAGAAGATAAAATCAACAGTTCCTCAACCAAAAACTAGAAAACCCTAATTAAGCATTAGGGTTTTAGACATTACAAGCGCAATAACTAACCCATAATGAATGATGATGTCCAGTCGATAATAATGATACTGAAAAGGAATTAAATCCAAGTGGAAAGAACCCTAACAGATGCGATTGATAGAATAACTAAACCGACTGCAATAAACCCTAACATTTACGATTTAAAGAACCCTAAACACAAACTGAATCGTATAATAATTGAACCTAGGAACAACCAATGATTAAGAGTAGATCATAAACGAGTTATAATCGAGATTAAGTGTATGATTGTAGTGAACAAATTATTGGAACGATTTGAACAAGAAAAAACGATTTAGGGTTAAAAGTTGGTCGCCAAAATCGCCAAAGAGAAAGGGTCAGGAGAGTTTTGAGTATGTTTATTGTTAATGTATGATATATACAGTTTTTTAAGAAAGACAACATATATTTGTTATCAAATCTAATAAAAAAAATTACAATGAATGTCATATAGAAACGGAAGTATGTGAGTTAGTGAGTTTATAGATTGATTTTTTATTTTATTTTTATTTTTTTAAAACTCTATCTAATATAAAATGTAACATTGTACTACTTACTTGTCAGAAATGTGTTACATGTTAGTAGGTTTTAGCTCATATAATAGCAACAAATTTTACAAAAATTTACAAATACCATACGTGAATTTAAAAATTATTAATATCATATACGTACTTTCAAATTTCGTTTCGATACCATACATAACATTTTAACATATAATAGCCCAAATTGTCTGCTACTGTAAATTTCACGTTGGATTTAGTTTATTATATAATTAGTCAGGTTAGTTGATTTATTTTCTATTCGCGCTGACGTTTTTTTTTTTTTTTTTTTTTTTTTTTTTTTTTTAATCTACTGGAAGGAAGTGTATTCTTTTAATGTGGTGGAAGTTTGTTTCTATTTCAATGCAATATACTTATAAAAAATATAATAATAAGCCAAAAAAAAAATATGTTTAACACTTAAATGAACCGACTTAAACTAATTGATAACAAACAACAAATGGATAACGATAAACAACAAACTAATGATGAAAATTGTTGTAACACAATCGCTCGATGTTTTCTCCAATTTTTTGATTGCGTTGACTATGATAATTAGGAATTTAAGGTTTTCTCCAATTTTTTGATTGCGTTGACTATGATAATTAGGAATTTAAGGTTAACACGTATGTGTTTATAACGATATAAACATTATAAATCATATACGTATGTATTATATAATAAATAAAAATTTAGACTAATCTCCACATCATCAATAAAAAAAATGCCACAAACTAATTTAGCTTGTGATTAGTCATGCATGTCATCTAATATATGATATCAGAACGAAATTTGAAAGTCCGTATACAATTCTAATATTTTTTAAAGTTCGTGTATAATATTTGTATTTTTTTGAAAGTACGTCGGTATTATATAAACTTAACTCGATATTAGTAAAACATTTGTTAGAAAGTTGTTTTGAAATTCATTGTGCAACGAATATGTTATAACATAATGTAGTTTAAACTTTAATGAATCGTAGAGAATGAGCGAATGTCTTATTAGCATCTACTTGTCTTTCTTTTTGCTTTTTGCAACCAATGGTTGGTTGCATGATGAAAACCAAAGTGTTGCATTGAGTGAATGCCTTATTATCATTGTCTTTGATGTAGTTACTCTTCTCTTCACTAATGATAGATATATAGTGTCTTCACTAATGATAGATATATAGTGTTGCATTTGTTGGTTTTCGTTTCTTTTGTGTGCATTTTACTTTCAATTAATAGATATGTGTTTACGTTTTGTTGAATTTCTAGAAAAGAGGGGTATTATCGTTTCTCGAAATTAACCATTTAAGGATCCAACCGTCTAATGTGTTACATTGCACATAAGTTTCTTGCATTGATATTGATTATGAAAAAGAATAAGTTTTTTGTCGATGATTTCCAATGACACTTTGAAAGCTTTTATTTTATTTTATTTATTTATTTATTTTTTAAATAAAGTTTCACATTTGTACGATTCAGTAGTGCAAAATTCCCTGCCTTTTTAAGGCGATATTCTTGTGCTTGGCTGTTTTTCAATTGATGTATAAGGTACTAAATTTGTGTCAATTTGCTGCAAGAGCCAATGTTTAAGCAAAGCTGTCCTCGAGGATGGGTGATGTGAACGAACGCCCAAGGCCTTAATTTTTTTTTCAAAGGCTCCAATATTTTTTCTCATTGATAATATCTTAAATGGATCTATATTGAATGTAAAAATAGCTAGTTTATATTACATTTCATAAAAGGCCTTATTACAAGTTCTCGCATCGGGCCGTCCAAAACTCGAGGACGACCCAGAGTTAGAGTTAAGGATTACTTTTGATTGACTATCACTTTCCCAAGGGCAATTTGGGATAAATTCTTATGTTTTATATGTGTTTACTTATATTTGTTGGTTGGTTTGTTTTCTTCTTATCCATATTTTCATTTAAACTTAACTTAATTTTATGTGGTTTTTGTGATATTTTCATTTAAACTTAACTTAATTTTATGTGATTTTTGTGATGTATAAAGTAACTAGCCTTTGTCCATCCGTTTTACACTTTTACATCAAAAAAAACAATAACACAACTCGTGAGTTAAAATGCAAATAATAGAAAAAAAAAAAAAAAAAAAAAAAAAGTTCTTTGTTTTGTACCGACTTGTCTTCATCTTTAAAACTTGGAAAACATGTCCGCCAAACTAACACTTGACTCCGAAGGCAAAATATACTAAATGAGAACGTGAAGTAAGCTCTAAGAAGGCTGTGTCGCGCTTTTCTACCCAAGTATTTAAATATGTATTAAATGAGTTTAGTTTATCATTATGTAGTAGAAAATATAAAAAAAATTTAGAAAAAGTATAAAAATTGAAAAATAAATAAATAAAAATGAATGAAAAAGAAAAAAGGTAGGTCCTACCGGGAGTCGAACCCAGGTCGCTGGATTCAAAGTCCAGAGTGCTAACCACTACACCATAGAACCACTTGCTTCTCATTTCTCAATTCACGCTTTATATACTCCATATCTAACCATTTGTTAAGCAGCATATTTGGAATCCACGATATGCCCTTCATTCCTTGAACAGCCTCCATCGGCCACTACTCACAACCATCAGATAGATCCACCACCGCCGAATATGACCACTGTAAGTTGCTTCATTTCCACATTTATGTAATTATTTCATTCCATACAATTGCTTTTTTTAGATTATATAAAAATTTTGAATGAATTAATTGCAGGTATTGATGTTAAGAGAAGATTCACATATTGTATTTAATCGGATATTTAACACCGGTTTCCAAACACTAGATTTAATAAAATACAGCATTTCTCATATATTCTCACGCATTCTTTGTTCCAAACGCTCTACTGACGATTTCATCAGGTAACTAACTACTACTTTTTATTTCATTAACCTTCCTTTAACTTTATGAATGCACATAGTTTTATAATTTAATTCGCCTTTTGTCGAAACGTTACTTAAAATAATTAGTAAGTTATATATGTGATTTAATCACCAAATGTCATGGAAATGTGAGGACTTATGTGTATTCATTTAAGTTCATAACTGCAGCTTAGAGTTTTACTAGTAATATGTTTTATACGTAGAAAGAAAAGAAATGTTTGTTTTAGATTTGTTTCTTCACTTTGCCGGAGGTCTTCCGGGAAGCAGCCTTGGGGTTTGGTATGATCTATCTACATTCTACCTCCCCCATACCCCGCTCTGGCGGGAATGCATAGCGTTGTTGTTTGTTAGATTTGTTTGTGTGTTTTGGATAAAGTTGTGTACTAGTGACTAGGAAGCTTTAGTTTGATAGTTATCAGGCAGCTCGAACATGTACATAAGTTAATTTATTAGCAATATACTAAATTTAAACATCAGTATGACATGTTTACTATCTGATATAACTTATTTTGCGTTATTTAAGCCGATAGTCTTCAATCTTAATGTACAGCTTCCAGGTATGATATAAGTCATGATTTTTTTTTTTTGGGTAACCATGGTTTTCTCACCTTTTGGCCGTCTAATTCACGGGCACCTTGCTAAACAACTAAATTCCTTCATAATGAAGCAATTAAGTTTGTTATTCAGTATCAACTCACACCCGTGCTCTGTTGCTTTTGAGTAAAAACATATATTACGGATCCCAATCTCCCACTGAGAGCTATTCTATAAAGACCAAGAGAAGTTGTGAGTAATGAAAATAGTTGGAGGGTTCACAGGGGATTTTATTGTTAAAATTGTACACCAATGTCACCCATGAGTTACCCAAGTCTAACCCCAATTACCAACTATTTTAGATTACATAACAGATAGAATCATTTTTTATTAGTGGCTGACTGCTGACAGTAACTAGTTAAGTCACTATACGGAAATTACAATTTCAAGTGATGAATTGAGTCACGAGTTAGTTTTAGAATTTAAATTGTATTCTTTGCCTTAAAAAAAAATAAAAATAAATCCTATTTGCTTTAGGAAGATTTGATATACTTTTTGACTGTTTAATTTGACTGTGTAGTGGTTACTTATGGTGAACGAGAACAGCGTTTATTTATCCTTTAAGTCGTATCTACAGTTTGGATGGGGTTGTACTGGAGACTAGAAAGCTTTAGTTTGATTCTTGTCCACAACTCGAACCTGTACATGACAGGATATTGATAACTTATTTGCAAATATTAAACATAGACATTCACATGACATTTTTACTATGCAATGTAACAGTATTATATGTGTGTACCACAAAAGAATCATATTGTTACTGGACTGCATGGGATATAGTCAAACAGCGGCGGAACTAGGAGCTTCTGTCAGGGGTAGCGAAATACGAAAATTTGTTTAGGGGTAGCGAAAATTTGTTTCAGGGGTAGCGAAATCGCCAAAAAATGGCCAAAAATCGCCAAAAAACGTAAAAAATGGCCAAAAATTCCACTACCAGGTAAAAGTTCAGGGGTAGCGACCGGCCGACCGCTACCCCTGGACTATACATGGATCCGCCCCTGTAGTCAAATATAATGTGTTAGATTTAAAACTGTGGTTTCATTGTCTTGAATTACTGAACTGAATACATGTGTAGGAATTCTAAGGATAATAAGCTCTTCCCCTTTGCTTTAGAAGATGTTATTGAAGCAATTGGGAGTAACAATCAGCAGAGAACACAAGATTGGCCGCCACTTGATAAAAATTCCGGGGGTGGAGATGATCCTGAGGTTGTCTTTAATGTGTTGGATGCCATTCTTAAGTGCAGTTTGGAACAATTGAAGATTATGAGGTTAGACTCACGTGTTTTAGCTTGCTATATAATGGTATGGGTGTACATGCTTTGTTGCTTAAAAACTGTCATATTATGTGTGTTATCAACCTTGTTTTGTCGAACATGTTTTCATCCTAGTGTTTTTTTTTCCTCATCCGCATTGGAGAATATTGGGAGCAAAACTTAGTCATTAATGATTAGACAATAGCACATCATATTTACAAAGTCATTCAAGTAGCAAAGGTTATCCTTAAAAGACTTTACGAGTTCATACAATCCAGTCATCTAACATTTTAACCTTTTTCCTTACACACATAGGGAATGCTAACTTGATACATCACTCGACATTGATCTTAGTGTTGATATTTCTAGAACTTTTTCCTTCATGTGTTTCTTATGCGTTTCTAAGATCACTGAAAGTTTTTTCTAGATTTTTTCGCTGTAAAGGATGTTCATATGCATTCTTTGAACGAAAAATATTGATACAGACTTGTCTCTGTTGGCACTTTAACCCGCAACCTCTTGGTTGATGGGCCACCTTGAACTGTTAGGCATTGGTGGGTGCATTCAGACATGTGACCTCAGTTGTGCAATAAAACCTCAAAGAAAAATGCATTGTATTTTTCAGATTAAATAACCTGGTAATCATATTGTCATGGGCTGTATGTTTTACGTAAGGCTGAGTCACAGTGTGGTCTTGCAAATACGAACACGAATAACTGCAATATTTTAGGGACTTGTAGGGATCTCTAAAGTATTCCAACCTTTCCTTGTATCTTATATGAGTGTAATTAGATTACACTTGACACTTGTAGCAAAATACCGTATTATTTAAGAGGAGCTAAAATGCTAGATTTAAAGAGTTGGTGTTCTATGATATTTCAAGGAGGTGGAGAGCTTTATATTAATAACAGATGTGTCCCTCATCTGCAATTAGTTTCAGAGTCTGTAAAAACATAAAAAGATCTTTTTATGAACTCTTTATAACCTTTTGATTTTCATGTGCTTGTTCCTACTTTTTAAGTCTACTTGGAGCATTTGTTGCTTTTGAGGTGTCTAAATAGTATAACCATATGTGTGGGTAACCTATAAACAGTAACCATGTAACAGATTGATGTGTTGTCTAGATAACTAGAAGAAGTTTGTACTTTATGACATGTGAAGGGCTTTAATACCACATACTGAAACAACTTATTAAGCCTTTTATGTATTATTGTTTACTTTAAGCAATCTTGTAAAATTTTAAGTTGGTAAAGGAGTACTAAATTAGAAATTTGTTTCTGTCTAGAAGCTAAACTTTGAGGGACAATTTATTTGTTTGGATCATTGGTACACTTTCACGTCACTAGATCAGATCTACAAGTTGATTAATCTTAGTTTGATCTTATAATGTTGGACCTTCTGCAGAGGTCCAACAAGAGTACGGGTTTGGTTCTTACCTAGATGATATACAAGGGCAATTGCTATCATATTATATAGTTGTTAAAATCTTGTAGTCTTTTAGAAATGCGTTATTTTAGCTTCTTCTACTTGCTGTTTAATTATGATGAAATTTTCAGGGAAAGCATGTCATGGGGACATATAGACCATTACAACTCCGCTTTAAAGGCAGGATACACTAAACATGTAGATACAATCAGGAATTTGAGTTTAGAAGGCAGGTTGGGAGTAGCATTGTGGTTGCGTAACAAAATGATACATGAAGGTGTTGTTCCAGATGTAGTAACGCATAATTACCTTATAAATGGATTTTGTAAAGTTGGTATGTTAGACAAGGCAGAGTTGCTTGTAAGCGAGATGTGTTACTCGGGTCCGCCTCCAAATTGTGCTACCTACAACACTTTGATGAAAGGTTATTGTGCTTCTGACGATATTGATAAAGCTCTTGATCTCTTGTCAACCATGACTGATGGTAAGGTAAAACCAAATATAGTTACTTTTAACATTCTGGTACATGCCCTCTGTAAGAAAGGCCTTTCAGAGGAAGCTAGAGTACTTCTTTCGAAGTTAACAGATGAAAATAGTGAAAGGAGTCTTATAGCATCGACAATACTAATGGACAATTCTTTCAAAAATGGGGATACATCTCTTGCTCTCACACTTTGGGGAGAGATTTGTGAACGGAGTAAAGAAGTGGATGTTGTTGCGTATAATGTTATTATCAATGGATTTTGTTTGAGCGGGGATGTGATTGTTGCATATAAATATGTAAGTGAAATGTTAAAAATTGGTTTACTTCCTGATAACGTTACTTACAACACTCTCATGAGTGCACTTGTCAAGTCCAGGAGAATTGATGAGGCTTGTTATCTTTACACTGTTATGTCAAGAATGGGTGTTGGTCCAGA
Organism: Artemisia argyi; assembly: GCA_030686995.1. Lineage (NCBI taxonomy): Eukaryota > Viridiplantae > Streptophyta > Magnoliopsida > Asterales > Asteraceae > Artemisia > Artemisia argyi. The sequence goes on along the minus strand of JARVZY010007267.1, from coordinate 16,157 downwards.
TCGAATCTCATACAACATACTCATCGGAGGGCTATGTATGATTGGTGGTGTGGTTGCAGCTCATGAATTACTTATCTGTATGTTAAAAAATTCTATGGTTCCTGCACCTATCACTTGGAACATGATCATTGATGGATACGGTAAACATGGAGAAAAGCAGAAAGCCTTACATATCAGAGATCAGATGATGGCATATGGGGTTTCGCCGAATGTATTTACTTATAATGCTTTGATCCACATGTATATAAATTGTGGAGCAGTAGCTGAGGCTCATTCACTAATGAAAGAGATGCTTTTGGCTGGTCCTTTGCCTGATACAGTCACTTATAATCTATTGGTAGGTGCGGAATCTGAATATGGACACCTATTTTCTGCTCATCAAGTTTATGATGATATGTTAAAAAGAGGGTATGATCCAGATGTTGTCACATATACGGAATTGATAAAAGGTTATTGTTTGAGAGGTAAAGTTAAGGAGGCAGAGAGATTTTTCACTTTTGATATGCTACAAAATTCCAATTTAGTAATCGATCATGTACCGTTCCAAGTACTTATAAAACAGTATTTCAAGGCAAGTGATTTTAATAGCGCATATGGTGTTTATCAAAAGTGGTTAAGAATGGATCAAGCAGAATGATTTTAGTAGAAATTGTCTTGCCTAGCTACTGAGGATATGCTACCAAGCATTGTTATTACATGTACAAGTGATGGTATTACACACATGGAGTTTTGGAGATAAACTGTGAGCTTTTATTCACATTGTAAGTCTTACTTTAATTGTGTTATTGCTAATAATACACTCCTCCCTTATGTAATAGCTAGGTTGGGTCGGGTCAAAACCAACTAAATTAACAAAAAATTATATGGATCAAATGGATAGAAAATGCAAATAACCAAACTGAAATTTGATTTTTTATTCTGTACAGTATCTGAACTGAATCGTGTTTATTTTCATTTTTACCAAGTTCATTGAATCTCAACCTTCAAAAATGTATGTGTATGTAGTATTAACCTTCTTCTTGAACCAGAGGAGAAATCAAAATGAAAGAGAAAGTAACGGTCTCACTATTTTTACATACTTTATATAATAAAAATCTACCTGTTAGGCTGTTACCACCAGGAAATCAAGATTATGATGATTTGCAGCTGTCATCATTATCTTATTTATTTATTTATTTTTTTTTTTCTGACTCTAAAATTCTGATTTTTCATTAATGAAAGGCTAAACACTACCCATCTATTAAAATGATAGGGTATATCACTCTAAATCCTGAGACTAGTTATGCGTGTTTAGCCATCATGAATCTCTTTTGGCAGCTCAAGAACTTCAAAATCAAATGGAGCAAGACCCGGGCATTGCACGAGTGATATAAATTTTGATCTTTTTTCAAAAGTGCCCCCCACCTAAAACTCAAATTGCCCCCCACCCACATACTAAAGCCCAACATTCAACACTTTAAAACCTTATAAATCCTTCATCTCTAAGTAAGAATACTCGATTTATCATTTTGATCCTAGTTTTATCTTCCGCATTTTGTTGCTATTGTTAAAAAAAAAAGCCCCCCACAACCTATTTTCCTGGTTCCGCCACTGTCTAGGAGGATGAGTTAATGGTATAGAAGAAGACGATGATGTCTAGGAGGATGAGGAAAGCAAGAGGAACCAAAAGGTATACTTTCCTATTTTCTTTTATTTTTTGTCGCAACGGGTTATGTTGCAGCTTTCTGCAAGGAAGGTAAAAATGGACAAGTTATGGTCTATTCTAGAGGTGGCAAGTTTTAAATCATCAACTAATAACTGGGCCGATTTGGGCTATTTTTATATTTAGTGTGTCGAATGGGTCAAGCTGAAGAATTTAACTTCGAAGAAAACAGGCCAAATTGGTCAAACACGTTGAAAGTCATTGAAAGTGTATACAAATGCTTACAAGAAACATAATAAGTACATTATAAATGCATAAATTAGAAAAACACAGTTAACTATATTTGTGGGTGATTGCAGCCCTGCACATTCGTTTTGCCACAGTAAGAAATAACGTGAGATATACTCATTTTGTCACCTTTAGTCTCTTCTATACAATTGTTGAATTGGTTTCATGTAGAAGATGGTTTTTTTTGGTGCCTGCGAGATTTGTAAATTAATGTATTATTGCCAAACATCTTTTTCATTAGAAATAGAAAAAAACAAATAAAAAAGTATCAGAATCTAATGAAATCTTATTTTTTAATATTAACATGCGAATATTGTGTCACTCTTGACCAAATTAATTGTTGTTAATAATAAAATAATAACAATTTGACATCATGATATTGATTAGTATGTTTAAAAAATGAGTGCTATCTCGAGCCGAAAATATATGCATAAATACTTTAGAAGCTGTACCATTTATAGTACACAATTTCTCTCCAATCTTCATCACATTGTTACAAGGTAAATCCTTCGTTATTCTTGCATGAATAATTGTAAATGCTATTCAAATAGTTGCATTTTGGTTATTAATGATTAAAGCTATTCATTTTTCATCATTTGCAGCTGGTAAAATGAAGATCTTGGTAAGAGAATCGACAATGGTGATTCCTGCAGAGGAGAAACCAAGGACAAACATATGGAACTCAAATCTCGACCTTATAGTCCCGAATATTCACACACCCAGCGTGTATTTTTACCGGTCCAATGGCGCTGGTAACTTTTTCGATGCAAAAGTATTGAAAGACGCTCTCAGTAGAGCCTTGGTTTCTTTTTATCCATTGGGAGGAAGATTAAAGGAAGATGAAAGTGGTCGGGTTGAGATTGATTGTCAAGGACAAGGTGCCTTGTTTGTGGAAGCAGAGTCAGATGGTGTAGTTGATGATTTTGATGATTTTGCACCTACGATGGAACTCCGGATACTTATCCCAGCCGTCAATTACACACTAGAAATTGAATCCATTCCTCTGCTCGTCTTGCAGGTAAACTGTATCATGTCATTGTATAAATTGGCGCCATAATTCATGAGTTATTACAAGCCTCAACTGCTTATCTTTATTAATGAGGGTTCTAGTGAAGTTTGATTTTTTCAAAAACTCTAAAAACCCTAAAAGAGTTTATATAAAAATTTGGAAAATGACAGTGTGACAAAATGTTCAAGGTACGGTGGCTTAACAGCGTAAAGTCATAAGATTAGTTGTGGGTTAGGTCAATGGGCCCTTTTGTTATTTAATTCTATAGATAATTTAGGGAAAATGACAAAAAATACCCATTTTTACCAACATACTTCACAAAATACCCAATTTTTATTAAAAAAAGCCGAAATACCCACAAAATCCGTAAGGTTAGTGAATGTTTTTAAAAATTTCGCAAGGTTAGACCTCGCAAAGTCAAACCTTGCGGATTTTTGAAAATTGCTTCCTTTCCCTTTGTTTTTTACGCTTAGCTCAAAACATGAAAGTTGTATATATCTGTAATCACTTAAAAAGGAGTTCGTATGAGAAAGTTATGGCCAAAATACCAGAACACTTTTCTCGTTTAGTCGTGGTATTTTGGCCATAACTTTCTCATATGAACTTCTTTTTGTGTGATTCAAAAAGCCACTTGATGAGAAAAGAGAGATCTACAACTTTTATATTTTGAGCTAAGCGTGAAAACTGAAGGAAATGGAGCAATTTCTAAAAATTCACAAGGTTTAAAAAATCGCAAGGTTTGACCTCTCAAAGTCAAACCTTGCGAACTTTTGGAAATTGCTCCCTTCTCTTTCGGTTTTCACGCTTGGCTCAAAAAATTAAAGTTGTAGATATCTCTTTTCTCGTTTTGTGGCTTTTTGAATCACCCAAAATGGTGTTCGTATGAGAAAGTTATGGCCAAAATACCACAACTTTTTCTCGTTTAGTAGTTGTGTTATTTTCGCCATAACTTCCTCATACGAACTTCTTTTTGCGTGATTCAAAAAGCCACTTGACGAGAAAAGAGAGATCTACAACTTCCGTATTTTGAGCAACCGAAGGAAAAGGGAGCAATTTCTTAAAATTCACAAGGTTTGACCTCGCAAAGTCAAACCTTGCGATTTTTTTCAAAAAATTCGCAAACCTTGCAGATTTTGTGGGTATTTCTGATTTTTTTGATAAAAACTGGGTATTTTGTGAAGTGTGTTGGTAAAAATGGGTATTCTTGTCATTTTCCCAATAATTTATCATAAAAAAGAATATGATTAATTTGATAAAGTATAACGTTAACGCTAGTCTTCTCTTTCATGTGTAAATTGGCGCAGGTAACTTACTTCAAATGCGGGGGAGTTTCACTGGGAGTTGGGATGCAGCATTATGTTGCGGATGGGTTATCTGCGATGCACTTTATCAAAACATGGTCAGAAATGGCTCGTGGCGTTGACCTCACTGTACTACCCCCTTTCATTGACCGAACCATCCTCCGTGCTCGGGACCCACCACAGCCTGTCTTTGAGCACGTCGAATACAAGCCCCCTCCACCGATGAAATCATCATCACTCCAAACCCAATCAAATGAAACAGTGGCCTCAAATTTCAAGATAACACGTGACCAACTCAATATGCTCAAAGTGAAATCAAAAGAAGATGACAACACAATAAACTACGGCTCTTTTGAGTTGCTCTCGGGCCATATTTGGAAGTGCATGTGTAAAGCCCGTGGGTTGCCAGATGATCAGGAAACCAAGCTTTACATTGCTACTGATGGGCGGGCCCGCTTTCAGCCTAATTTGCCAGCAGGTTATTTTGGGAATGTTGTCTTCACAACCACTCCTATAGCAGTAGCAGGCGAAATTCAATCTAATCCTAGTTGGTATGCTGCGAGTAAAATCCGCGATGCATTAGTGATGAGGAACAGCGATTATCTAAGATCAACAATAGACTATTTGGAACTACAGCCCGATCTAAAGGCTCTGGGTAATGGGATTGTTCAGACTTATAAATTGGCAAATCTTGGGATAACCAGCTGGTCTAGGCTTCCAATTCATGATGCCGACTTCGGATGGGGCAGACCAATTTTTATGGGACCTGGTGGTTTAGTGGTGGAAGGTTTGGGTTTTGTGTTACCGAGCCCGATCAATGATGGAAGCTTGTCGTTCGTCATTAGGCTGCAAGTTGAACATACACGCCTTTTTAGAAAGTTTTTGTATGATATCTAATACGCTGAATAGATTCCATATTTCATTATCTGAAAGATTTTAATTGAAAAATAAAATTTATCATCATCACAATAGTTTATAACCCCATGTATTAGAATATCATTTACAACAACGTAACACTTGAGCATTATGCTTTTATGTGTATTTTCCTTTTTGGTGCGACACTATGGTTCATGTTATCATAAGTAGCAGATTCGTTATTTGTAAAAGGAAATAAAATAGGAACAACGAAAAAAAAGTTGACCCTCCTGTTACAAAATGAACTCATTTTGACCCATTACCCAAATGCAAGCGAAGAAAGCAACTGACAAAAAAGGTTGCATGATTGAAATGATTACAGAAACTTGAAGATCTCTTTTAACTTTTCTAGTCATGTATTGTAAATAGAGTTACTTATTTAGCCTAAAAATCACTAAATCACTGATAGCAATTAGCAAGAATGGCTTTTAGCAGTTTTAGAACCTGCTCCAATCTTGTCAAGCGAGCCTGTAAATAACATAATGTAACACCATATGTATTGCCTTCAACTTTTTAATCTGCAAGGGTACAATCGAATTCTACATAACATGTGTAGTAACAGCTCTTGCTTGGTATTATCAATAGCTGCTATATATTAATTATAAAAGGCAACAGTTTTAAGGAAATCTCACTTTAAAAAGGTAAAATCACCCTTAATCCCCTATAGAAAGTTTAATTTTAACAACACAGCTTATATATCCATGTATTAGGTCTTAAATTAGTTTGATGTGATGATGATGATGATGATAATATCATTTACTCAGCGTTTGTTAGAGGTCGGGTCAAAATGGGCCAAATTAAAAACAGGTCAAATGGAAGTAAATACAACTAGCTGAAATGAAATTGGATTCTTTAAGGTGTACAGAATCTGAACTGGATCTTGTGTATTTGGTCTTCAGTTACTCAATTAAATTTTAAACTTTAAATATGCATGTGTATGAACTATTGAGGGTTAATCTTCTTTTGAATCAGAGGATAATTTAAACAAAGAGAAAATATTCAGATTATATCAACATTATTTTTGTTAACGCTCTATACCTTTATGAAAGAACATGATGAACAAACTCAAATGGAGAAAGATAATGACATTGGGGGAGTAACATTATATTCTTACTAGTATCCGAAGTCTCAACCTGACATGTTTGCTTTACCTTCTATGTAGTTCAATCATGAAGGACAACTGTTGCATGGTTTACCAGTTAGGCTGTCGACATCCAGAGGGACGAATTTGATGGCATAGAAGAAGAAAAATGATGTTGAAAACAGCTAGGAGGATTAGGAAGAGGAAGAGGAAGAGGAAACGAAATGAACTATTTATCTAATTTAGTTTAATATACCGCAACCTTCTGCACATTTAAAACATTCATAATTTCTTAGAAACACAAAATGGTGTTTAAGTACACTATCTAGAATCGAACGGTGTTGGTTTAGGAAACATGCATAGAAATTAAGAAAAATGGTTATCAAAGAAATACTAATTATAATTAGAAAAAATTATGTTTATGAATGATATAAATCAGAAAAAGAAAACAAACATGATCTTAGATTCTTGTATCGTCGTCATTATTTCTTGGGTATCGTTAATACATTAAGCATAAAACGATTCATTGTCATGCAGTCTCATCATATGCTAAAGTCGAGCCAAATGACTAATATCATAAGGAGACGCGTCCATGGAAGAGAGTGCAGAGTATGATCTTGTAGCGAATATTGTGTTTACAATTTCTGTGGGATGAAATCCGTCATACCAAAGAGATAGAGCCCGAACAGGACAAGGGATTGAGTTTGGAACACATTGTCCATCGGACGGCCTCACTTGACAACAAGGAACATTTGGCAAGACTTCACCTACAAAACAAAGAGAGTTTTATTAAATTAACACAATAGATAACAATTAATGTGCATATTAAGTAACATGTAACTACTTCTTTCACCATACTAAGAAAAATAATAATAATAATAATAATTTAAAATCAAAATGGAACACAACACAACGAAATTTTATACTCATACCTCCTTGTGTTTCTTGAATATTTGTAAGGTTTATGAATGTGAATCGCGCATCAAAGAAATCATTGTTAAGCATATCAACAATAGGCTTAAGCCTGTCATTAAATAGCTGAACAACATTATTAATCGACTCAACACATGTTTTTCCATCAGTGCCAAATCTTGTTATTTCAGTTGGGGCACACCCTATCAAACCCAAACCATACAACACGGCAATCTTTCTAGCTCCCAGATTATACAGAGTTTGTCATATGAATCGAGTACAGATTTAAAATTGTCAATTCACCATATTCTTATTGAAAGAAGTATAATAGTAGATATAGATCACAAAACAAAACCAAGGCAGTGTGACAACATTTCTAACATGCTAATTAAGTGCATACATTTTTTACCTAACATAACACCTACCTTGAGTTGTTGAGAGTATTGCCGCAAGAGGACTGCTGCCTATTGATCAGGGGTATATATGCGGCTCATGGGATAATTATTAGGCACCAAGTAGTTGTTTGTGTAATCATCACTTCGAATATTTACTAAGTAGATACATTTTTTTAAGTATTCACGTGTAAATGTATTGTTTTGTTGTAAGCGTGAAAGGCGTGAAATTACTGCTTCATGATTGCGTAGTTGCATATCAAACGTGACACGATCACCCTAAATAAACAACAGGATTAGATTAAAGAATGATATTTATTACTATTTTGGTACGTCTTTTTACATTTAAAAAAAAACCAGATCCGAACACAGAACACTATTTCTTGAGTTGTTTACATCAAAGAAGATTATAAGTGTTTATCTATAAGCAGTTGTATAAGTAGAGAAATAAGCAATCCAGAACACCCTCATAGTTCCAAAACCATTTTCTATACAAACATCCTCAAATCAATACAAATGTATCATAGTAAGGAAAGAAAACCGTGACACATTCAATTCATAAAAAAGTTGAATTGTACATTTGTACGTTGGATTTATTTTAGAGAGCCAAAAAATGAAACAAAGTGTTCCAAAACAATGCAAGTGGTGACTACCATTACTCTTCCTGTTTCTTTCCGAATGCCTGAATATCCACTACCATAATTTACGCCTGTGCTGATCTCTTGGTCAGTTGCTAAAGCATATGGTGGTATAAATTTAAGGAAACCTAGAAGTTGACCTGAAAATAAGCAAAGTAGCAAATCATTTATGAATGATATTAATATTGTTAAACTGTTTACATCCTTTTTCGAGTAAATAAAGGATACCATGATGTATGTTCTAACGTTACATACAATTCACTTGACCAACTACATATATATATATATATATATATATATATATATATATATATATATATATATATATATATATATATATATATATATATATATATATATAAAATGTTGTATTCATTTGTTAAGTTTAAGTAATGATCCAAGATATGTAGTGGGAACAAACTTGAGTAACAAATTTACTAAAAGGGAATATCACAGTTATTTTTTTCCGCATAAAGCAAAATGAAATTGTCTAAATTTGTTTGGTCTGATCGAAGGATTGTTTGATCAAAATGCAAATCATTTTAGTACATTCTTTCAACTTGTTGAGAAAGTTATCCAGAAAAGGATCTCATTTGTTCACAACCAAACACACCCTTAGTAATGTCTGCGAAGGTTCGACCATTAGTAAATCTCCCACTGAGACCTTGAGGAAAATCAATCCCATAAGGCTGGTAATTGGCTTTTCCTGTTGTCTCTAGTCTATTATTATTGCTATTATCAACCAATGCGTCTCCAAATATGAAGTAACATGGGACTTGTGGTTCACCGACTACAAGTGTTTGAACTTGCATCAAACCCACGACAACGAGGACTGTGAGCAATAACTTAAGCTCGCAAGTCATGTTTGTTGAACTACTAAGAGAAGAATGAATGAATGATGATTGATATAATAAGGAATGTGCATACTATTTTAAGAAAGATTATATAACGGATAGTCAAGTTGTAGCTTTTGGTATGACAATGCGGTGTGGGCAAATAGGACCTTTCTGTTTTCATCATTAATGAGTTTTCAAGTTGGAGCGCTTTTGCGTATGAAAATTTAAACTGTGTTCTCTATTTTGCATATATTTCCAAATAAATTGAAACTATCCGTTGGCCATTTACATAATAAATAAAGTTTGTGTCACTGTAAGGAAAATTGCTAAAAAAATGTTCCTAAATTTATTGATTACAAGTGGTTTTTTTTTTTTTTTTTTTTTTTTTTTTTTTTTTTTTTTTTTTAATTATTTAATTATTTTATTATTTATTTTTATTATTTATTTATTTATTTTTTTTATGTTTGGGATCATTTGAGAGCACAACATGATTAGACATACCAGTCATTTAACCTTTTTCCTTGCACACATTGGAAATGTTGTTAGACTGATACATCATTTGGCGTTGATCTTATTTTTGATAATCCTAGAACTTGGCCTGCTCGCATGTTCTTTTTTGAACAGAAAATACTCGCACACACTTGTCTCTGTTGGGACTATGTAACCCAAATCCTCTTGTTTGACAAGTCTTCTTAATATAAAGGAAAATGTATTGTATTTTTTAGATTATTAATTGAACAGGTAATTAATATTTCATTGGTTGTATGGTTTACTTAAGGGGAGTCACATAACTACATAAGTGTCTTGCATATGCAAACATGAATAAACACTAGATATATTATTTATCGTAGTAATATAAGGATCCTTTATTAGGATATTTCAAGGAGGTTGCAACATCAGTTCCAGGAAGAAACTCAAATGGAGCAATGTAATGACATTGGGTGAGTGACATTATATCACTGTTACTGATATCTGATTCTCAACCTGACATGTTTGTTTTACCTTTTATCAACTATGTAGTTCTATCATAGAGACAACTGTTTCATGGTTTACGAATGAGGCGTTCGACACCCAGAAGGAGGAGTTTGATGGCATAGAATAAGAAAACGATGATGATGACAAAAAAGAAGACGATGACGATGACAACTTGGAGGATTAGGAAGACGTAGAGGAAACAGGTACACAGACTATCTATCTAATTTAGTTTATTATGCCGTCACCTTCACTACATGTTTTAGCAATTCATAATTTCTTAAAACCACAAATTAGTGTTAAAGTACACAAGCAAGAATCGAAAACTGTTGGTTGATGAAACATGCATAAAAGTAAGGAAACCGGTTATAAAAGAAATATGAGTAATAATCAGACAAAAGTAATATTTATAATGATATAAATTTGAATAGAAGCCATACATAATATGATTTTCATATCTTCGTTATTATTTCATAGGTTTCATCAGTACATCAAACTGTAGAACAATTCATTGTCATGCCATCTCATCAAATTTTAAAGTCGAGCCAAATGACTAATATCATATGGAGACGCGTCCATGGCAGAGAGTGCAGAGTATGATCTTGTTGCGAAAATTGTGTTTACGATTTCCGTTGGATGAAATCCGTCATACCAAAGAGATAGAGCCCGTACAGGGCATGGGACTGAGTTTGGAATACATTGTCCATCGGACGGCCTCACTTGACAACAAGGAACATTTGTAAAGACTTCGCCTACAAAACATGATATTTTTTTTTAGTTTGTAAATTAACACATTGTTAAACTTTAATGTGAGTAACAGGTAACTAGTTAGTTCTTTCTCCATACCAAGAAAAAACACTTAATATTTCACAACCAAAATGGAACACACTAATAGAACTTTTATACTCAAGAATTACCTCCTTGTGTTGCTTGAATATTTGTAAGGTTGATGAAAGTGAATCGCGCATCAGAGAAATCATTGTTGAGCATATCAACAACAGGCTTAAGCCTATCATTGAACAACCCCACCGCGTTATTGATTGATTCAACACATGTTTTTCCATCAGTGCCAAACCTTGTTATCTCAGTTGGGGCACACCCTATCAAACCCAAACCATACACGACAATCTTTCTGGCTCCCAAATTATACAAAGTCTGTCATAAGAATCACAAGGAAAAATCCAAAATTTTCATTTCACAATATTCTTAAGTCTAAAGACTTATAAGTGTATACATATATAGATCAAGAAAACAAAACAAAGTGTGAAAACATTTCCAGCGTACTTAGCAATGGGAATTCTTAGAGCGTACCGTTAGTTGTTGAGAGTATTGCTGCGAGAGGACTGCTGCATATTGACCAGTGGTATATATGTGGCTCGTGGGATAATTGTTAGGCATCAAGTAGTTGTTTATGTAATCATCGCTTCCAATATTTACTAAGTAAATACATTTTTTTAAGTAATCTTGTGTAAATGTGTTGTTTTGTTGTAAGCGTGAAAGGCGTGCAATTACTGCTTCATGATTCTGTAGTTGCATATCAAAGGTGACACGATCACCCTACAATAAAGTTCAAAATTAACATTATTTGTTAATAAATGTTTTGCCATTTTTTGAGTCTATGTGTTTATCTATAAACAAAAGTATAAGTAGAAATTAAGTAATCCGAACAACCTCTAGTTCCAAAACCATTTTTCTATACAAATGTCTTCAATAGAGACGTATTAATTAAAGACGTGGAGATATTAATTATCAGGCATTCAAATGCATAATAAATATTTGTACACCGGGTTTATTTTAGGGAGCCAAAAAAGAAATGAAGTGTTCAAAAAAAATGTAAATGATGACTACCTCTGTTCTTCCGGTTTCTTCCCGAATACCCGCATATGCGCTACCGTAGTTTACGCCTGTGCTGATCTGTTGGTCAGTTGCTAAAGCATATGGTGGTATAAAGTGAAGGAAACCTAGAAATTGACCTGTAAATAAGCAAAGTAGCAAACCATTAATGCGTGATCTAAATATTCTTTACATCGATCCTTTTTTGAGTAACAATAAAGAATGCCACAATGTATAGTCTATAATTACATACATCGCAAAACACTACTTTAGGTAATGATTTGTGATACTTAGTACAGGAAAAGATTATAAAACAAACTTACTAAAAGAGAATATCACAATTATTCCTTTTTCGCATATAGCAAAATAAAAAATTTGCATAACTTGCTTGGATTTAAGGGATCGTTTGATCAAAATATTAAGCTTAATGAAAGTAATGGATAGAGAATGAGACCAATAATGTCTGCGAAGGTTCGACCATTAGTAAATCTACCGGTGACACCTTGAGGAAAATCAATCCCATAGGGGAGATAATTGGCTTTTCCTGCTGTCACGAGTTTATTATTATTGCCACTATCAACCAATGCGTCTCCAAATATAAAGTAACATGGGACTTGTGGTTCACCGACTACAAGTGTTTGAACTTGCATCAGCCCCACGAAAACGAGCACTGTAAACAGTAGTTTAATCTCATAAGCCATGTTTGCTGAACTATTAACAGAAGAATGAATGAATGATCATTGCTTTCATAAAAAATGTGCATACTATTTATAGAAAGATCATAGAAGAGATAGGCAGTGGGAGCTTTAGTTATAACAGTAACGTGTGGACAAATTGGACCATTTAGTTTCAACATTAATGGGTTGGTAAGTTGGAGCTTTTGTTTATAAGAATGTAAATAAGTTGTCCTCTATCTTGCTTATTATTCAAATAACCTTAAAACCATCAGTTAGCCATTTAACACATTTTTATTGAATTATTTCATGTAGCATTTACCAACTCATCATAATAAACCAAGTTAGTACACGAGTTATTTTCATCAACTTAGTTTTAAATCATAAACTAATGATACTTTTTGAATCATTGCTGATTGTTCCAAAAGAAACTTGATCATGCCATTTAACCTTGAAGTTTTAACTGCGTAGTATAATTTCTTTCAAACCTGCTAGCTAGTTACTTAGCATTTGTGGGTTGCTAGTTATGTCGCTCAGATACATTTGTAATCACTTTTAGGCGGTGTCTTAACAAGGATTTAGAAGGTTAATAGTGAAAAAGCAAAGAAATTCTAAAACTATGATGCTATTCGAAATAGTGGCTAAATGCAGGATTGCTTGCTTTTTTCTTTCTGAAATTAGGATGTACTAACTTTTCTCATATAATACTAGGATTGTCTCTCTTTAATTTATTCACATTTTCATCCTAAGAACGAGGGATATTACATCAACAAAATTTTTACAAAAGACTTTTTCATAAAAAGATGTGACATATAACGTCTCTTTAGTTGTTTAATAGATTGTCAATATTGACATGTGTAGACAACCCAATCGTGACTCATACCGTTTATGGTCTTCTTCTGATAATTTCTATTGTTGCATTAAGCTTATTATAATAATAAGGAACACCGTTTAAACTTTGAGGACAGTTTGGTGCGTCTTTATTTATTTATTTATTTATTATCTCAAGTTTCATAGGCATTATATCATACAAGTAAAGAGCTAACGATAAAAGAGAAATACTAAAAAATAAAATAACAAGAAACGAATTCTCATGGTGGGCGTGAGTGTCGAGAAGAGTCAGTGAAAAATATGGTTTTTATATGAAATCCTAGTCTTAGAAAAGAAAAAGTGAAGTGATTCATCCTAGTCTTAGAAACCAAAAAGCAAATCATCTTGCATTTAGCCACATTGTCACTTATCATCTTGCATTTAGCTTATATTAGGGAGATGCCAATTCTTGTAACCAGATTAGCGGTCAGGTGAAAACAATGTCACTAGAAACGAGTCACTGGAAAGAAAATACAGATAGGTGAAATGAAACAGTATAAAATTTTCATGAGATGTCGCATGGTCAGATTTAGGTCGGGCCTTGACCCACATAAGTTTGGCTGCATAGTGCAATATAACAAGTGCCATCGTGACATTGTTTTATACGTTTAAACAAGGAAACTTGATTGTCATTAAATAAAAAATAATATTTAATTAAATTAATTTTTCATTTTAATTAATGTATATTAAATGCATTTTTTAATCCAAAAAGAAAGTTTGTGTTTGATTAATACATTCTAACCAGTGCCCTGAAGATACTCATTAGACAAACCCTTCTTAATAAGTGACAAAAATGTATTTATTAGACCTTCTGCTCAGTATAACAACTTTAAAAAGGTGAAGTTAATAAATAGAATAAACGAGGAATTATGCCACCGCACGTTGCGGCGGAGCCATAAGTCTGAATAGTTTTTTGTATATGGCACAGTGCGGTGTATTTGCAAACAGGAATATAAACAAAACTATAAATCAAATAGAAAGACAAATTGGTCTTAAAAAAAATACAATGTAAAAAAATACACTTATAAAATTAACATGTATCCAAAGACCCGTAGATAATGCGATGGATTCATGTTAAGCATAATATTTGTTCCCAACAATTTTTCGTACTCCGATTATAGGATTTGTGTTGCTTGTTTTGGATATGAAAGACGATGATACTCATTGTCTGGTATGAATTGTTCGCGGTATGTAATAGATATCTATCAACATATATATTTTTGGGGCATAAACGATAAAACATGTATTTATTATGGATTGTTGGAAAATTTAGTGCACTTGAGGGATCAGTTCAAACCTGGTAATAGGTCAGGAGGTACAGAGTGTACACCCATAAGGTCCCTGAACACCCTGTCTCATATAGTGGTTAAGTGTTTTTCAGTGTATGATGAATTTCAGTGAGTTCAATCTTCAGTGAGTGATACTCTGGACTGAATGGTATTCATCAGGCTGGTGAGTTTGGCTTTATACTCCATGAGTAATAAGCTGATGGATCTCATCAGGGACTAATGTCATTAGAGAGTTCATGTCATTAGCAAGTGAACCTCTCAGTGACTACACTTAGGGAGCAACCCTTTCAGGAACTAGCTCTTCAGTGAGTATAAAGAACTCACTAGACTGAATTCAAACTTGGTTTGTAACTGCTTTGACCTATTCAAGTGGCAGTTATAACTGCATTAAAGACCACGTTTAATTAGTCGTGTAACCATTAATACCTATTATTATGGAGGCAAATTAAATGGGATTAATGGGCCGTTAATCACTCTTAATTCTATTGACTAGGGTTAAGTAATCTTACCTATAAATAGGTAAATCAAATCATGCATGAGAGATATACAGAAAACACATAACACTTAAATGCAAAGGGTTATTGATTTGTGCCTAATTCAATAACATACATTTGGTCTTATCCCAAGTAGATATTCGTGATACCCAGGCATTAGGGTCGAATAGTTTACTTTGGAAAGTGATAACACGATTCCAAGTGATATTCGGTAACCTTAATTGGTACGTAGTTAGGCTATTGATTATCTTCACCCTGGTCTAGGCTCATAACCACCAACAATCAAAGTAAACTATTTTGTGATAATCAATGGCTGCTGCTATGAGGCATATGGCTGCTAACTTTTCCAAATTGGAAAAGTTTGAAGGTGTTGACTTTAGAAGATGGCAAAAGAAGATGGCAAAAGAAGATGCACTTCTTATTGTCAAGTATGAATGTGGTGTATGTTCTGAGCACTGCTATTCCTCAGGATCATGGGGATGATGCTATTGTAAGTAATTTATCAGAATGATGATTACGTCTGCAGAGGTTTAATCCTCAATGGTATGTCTGACTCTCTCATTGACATTTATCAGAATGTTGAATCTTCCAAAGAACTTTGGGATTCCTTGGATGCCAAATATATGGCTGAGGATGCATCAAGTAAGAAGTTTCTTGTAAGTAATTTCACAAATTACAAAATGACTGATTCAAGACCAATCATGGAACAATACAATGAACTTCTTGGAATACTTAGAAGGTTTACACAACACAAAATGAACATGGATGAGGCTATTTCAGTCTCTTGTATCATTGACAAACTCCCTCCTTCTTGGAAAGATTTCAAGCATACCTTGAAACATAAGAAGGAAGAACTGACACTTGTTCAGTTGGGTAGTCATCTGCATATTGAGGAATCCCTCAGGGCGTAGGATAATGACAAGCCAAAGAGTAGCAATGCTACTGGTGCATCTGTTGTCAATATGGTGGAACATAACAATTCCACCAGGTACAATGACAACAAGGGCAAAC
>JARVZY010007266.1:0-23846 GCA_030686995.1 Artemisia argyi | reverse complement strand
TATGTTTTTAGGAGAAAGATTGTGAGACCTAAAAGACATGACTAATTTTGTGTCTAATTTATATGTCATTACCTCATTGAATTGTGAAGAAGAGAGTCCGGTTAATACTTAATACAACCAATGAATTGTTGCCACACATATTTAGACACAAAATTAAACATAACTTTTAGGTGTGCCAATCATTTCTCATGTTTTTATTGCTATTTATAGCATAGTTACTATTCGTATATCCTTTAAAGACTTAAACTGATCGATGAAAGAGGCTTGTGGAAGCCACATTTCATTTTCATATAATTAAGATTAGACGGAGTGATGTCTCACTCACCTTTTGGTGAGTAAGTCACTCGCGAGTGGACCACAACACCAAACGCAAGTCACGGCCAAATTGAGCAAGTATGGTGAGTTGATCACCATAATTGAAACGCTGACAAAGTGGGTCCCAGTTCTAAAAGTATTGTTTTTTTTTATTTGTTTTGTGAGTGTGTGTGTGTGTGTGATATTTAGTGAGGTATATTTATATAAGAGTAAACTCCAAAATACATCCCTGTGGTTTACCCAATTTCGCACCATACATCCCTCTTGAAAAAGTTGCAACAAATACATCCCTCCGTTAGTAAAAGTGAACCAATATACATCCCTCAGTTAAAATAAGGACTAACGGTGCAAATCTTTCTCCGTTATCTCCTAACGAGATAGAACAAATTTGCACCGTTAGTCCTCTGGGTTAACGGTATTTGCACCGTTAGTCCTTTTTTTACGTTTTCTTCCTTTTTTTCATTTTCGTTCGTTTTTTTACGTTTACGCTCGCTTTTTTACGCTTTCACTCTTTTTTTTTACGTTTTCTTATATTTTTTTACGTTTTCACCCGGGTTTTTACGTTTTCACCCCGTTTTTTATGTTTTCTTCCATTTTTTATGTTTTCGCCCGGTTTTTTACGTTTTCTTCCGTTTTTTACGTTTTTGTCCTTTTTTGACGTTTACGCCCATTTTTTTACACTTTCACCCGGATTTTTACGTTTTCTTTTGTTTTTTACGTTTTCGTCTGTTTTTCTTACATTTACGCCCGCTTTTTTACGTTTTCACCCGGTTTTTTACGTTTTTTTACGTTTTCGTCTATTTTTTACGTTTTTTGTATGTTTTTTTTACATACGAAAACTTAAAAAAATAGGCGAAAACGTAAAAAACGGGCGATAACGTAAAAACGGACTAAAACGTAAAAAAGTGGACGAAAACGTAAAAAAACAGGCGAAAACGCAAAAAAACGAAGAAAACGTAAAAAAAATAAGCAAAGACGTAAAAAAACAGAAGAAAACGTAAAAAACCGGGTGAAAACGTAAAAAACCAGGTGAAAATGTAAAAAAAAGGGCGTAAACGTAAAAAACGGACAAAAACGTTAAAAAACGGGCGAAAACGTAAAAAAATGGAAGAAAACGTAAAAAAACTGGGTGAAAACGTAAAAAATCGGGCAAAAACGTAAGAAATAGAAGAAAACGTAAAAAAAAGGTGAAAACATAAAAAAACGGGCGTAAACATAAAAAAACAGACGAAAACGTAAAAAAATGGAAGAAAAAACATAAAAAACCGGGCGAAAACGTAAAAAACTGGAAGAAAATGTAAAAAACCGGGTGAAAACGTAAAAAAATAGGTGTAAACGTAAAAAAACGGACGAAAACGATAAAAACAAAAAAAAATGTAAAAAAGGACTAACGGTGCAAATTCCGTTAACCCAGAGGACTAACGGTGCAAATGTGTTCTATCTCGTTAGGAGATAACGGAGAAAAAATTTGCCCCGTTAGTCCCTATTGTAACTGAGGGATGTATATTGTTTCACTTTTACTAACGGAGGGATGTATTTGTTGCAACTTTTTCGAGAGGGATATATGGTGCTAAATTAGGTAAACCACGGTGATGTATTTTGAAGTTTACTCTTTATATAAAGTGAGTATTTTAATTAAAGATGAAAGAAAGGTGACCAAAATAGATGTATGGTGAGAGGAAGCAAGTAAAAGTGAGAGGATAAAGAAAGTTGATGTGACGTTGAATGGGTCACCCACCACTACTTTGAGCCTAAGAAGATAAATTATGATAATAAGTAGGAGACTCATTTTTCAAAATTGTACGAAGTAATTCTCAACAACAAGATCAAAAGGCAATTGACAAAACAAATTCCTTTTGGTACAAACACCAAGGTTATAAACAGCGAGAGTCATTGTGTGACGTCATGATCAAGCCTCATGCTTTAACGGCTAAGGCGAAGCTTTTGCGTTTTTAAGGCGTGACATAAAAATCAGCATAAAATATGAAAATATTTATGTATTTCTATAATATTTAATATATATCGAGTTTACAAAAAGCGTTTTACATAATGAATAGGTTAAAAAACTATCCTTATATGTAATATTCTTCATTTTTTTTTATCGGAGTTGAATAAAAAAAACCCGCCATGCCTACGCCTTAGCACGCCTTTTCCTGTCCCATCTCACGCCACGCCTAGAGTCAAAGCCTTGATTTATTTTATAAAGTTTTCTGGAAAGAAACATGTTTTTTGTTATTATGTTACAATAATTTTACGAATGACAAAAACTAAAGGTTTGAGTAGCTTTAAGAAGTATCAAATTACTTCATATAAAAAAATTGGGTAAAAACCATACAATAGCCACGTACTTTCCAAAATTGTTCGTCTAGAACCACTTACTTTTTTATTACCTTACTTCACCAACGAACTATCAAATTCTGTTCGACTTCACCAATATAACCTTGAAGTGACAATTTTACCCTTATCTTCTTTACCCTCACTTGCATCGTTAGTCCTTAATACTAACGTACGTTAGTACTTTTGCACCTTTTTGTTCGTTTTTTAGAAAAAATATTTTTTTTCGAAATGTTTTTAGAAAAATATTTTTCTAAAATATTTTTGAAAAAAATTATTTTTTCTAAAAAATATTTTTTTTCGAAAATATTTTAGAAAAAATATTTTTTTTTTCTAAAATTTTTTATTCAAATAGTTTTTAAAAAAAAATTTTGAAAAAATATTTTTTTATTCAAATATTTTTCTAAAAAATATTTTAGAAAAAAAAAATATTTTTCTAAAAAATTTTCGGAAAAAAAATATATTTTCGAAAAAAAATATTTTTTCTAAAATATTTCCGAAAAAAAATATTTTTTAGAAAAAATAATTTTTTTCGAAAATATTTTAGAAAAATATTTTTCTAAAAAATTTTCGAAAAAAAATATTTTTTCTAAAAAATATTTTTTTTCAGAAATATTTTAGAAAAAATATTTTTTTTCGAAAATATTTTATTCAAATATTTAAAAAAAATTATTCGAAAAAAATTTTATTCAATTTTTTTTATAAAAGTGAAAAAACGAAAGAAAACATGCAAAAACGGACCAAAACGTGTAAAGACGGATAAAAACGTGTAAAACCAGATGAAAAGTGCAAAAACGTATGAAAATGTGCAAAACCGGTCAAAAACGTGAAAAAACGAACAAAAAGGTGCAAAAGGACTAACGTACGTTAGTATTAAGGACTAACGATGCAAGTGAGGGTAAAGAAGATAAGGGTAAAATTGTCACTTCAAGGTTATATTGGTGAAGTCGAACAGAATTTGATAGTTCATTGGTGAAGTAAGGTAATAAAAAAGTAAGTGGTTCTAGACGGACAATTTTGGAAAGTACGTGGCTATTGTATGGTTTTTACCCAAAAAAATTACGTGCATCATGTTGTGGCAATATAACAGGCAACAACAATGTAATGAACTCTTTTGATGAATAATCTTTTTCGATCGTACACTTTTCATAACATTAAACTATTATGCGAGCAATGTTTTTCAGTAATTCAAAACAACTATCTAATTTTAAGTTAGAGGGAAAAACTTTTTGTTTGTAATTTCATTTTTTCATGTGCGAAAACAGAGATAAATTGAAATATAATATTAATCTACTTTAGTTAAGTGCATTATAACTTATGAAAATGATGTATTTATGATTTTCACCTTAAAAGTATACACGTCGTGGGCTACAGATACGATAATCACACTCCCGTCATTGTTTACGTCGTCGACCGCATCCCCGGTCCTCCCATCCGCCATTATCTCCTTCTCTTCCATTGATTCTTTTGCTCATTTGATTTGAGTCATCCACCATTGATCAACCTAAATCATTTATTATTATTATTATTGTTATTATTATTATTTTGTTGGCATTTCTAGAGTTTTTATGAGTTTATGTGTATCATCGTCAGATCCACCGGAGTAAGCGGTGATTTCTTTGTATGTGATTATTTTATGTATATGATGTATGTTATTAATATATGTGTTTACTTTTACACTTTTGAAAGAAAAAAAAAAGAAATAAAGGGTTTTGTGATTTTGTTGAAACGAATGCATATAGAAGGTGATTGGGTTTTGGAAACGCATAACATGTGTTGACCATATCAGTTATCTTATCGTATATTTTGTGGTCCGCATTATTTTTTTAGTAGCTTGCTTGGGTTTTGAAAATTATTGGTTAGTAGGTATGTATAATGAGTTTTATTATTTACATTTTTTATTTGAAGGAATGTTTTATGAAAATATTATTTTTAAAAAGGGTTGATGTATTATTTAGTTGTACACATTGCATAAATAGTTGCATTTCTTAATTTTTGTAGTTAATTTTCTTAAGGCATTTAATGAAGGAATGTCGTTCCTCCACTATACATTGTATAGATTATATGAATCACTAGCTTAAAGACCCGTTGACACTGGGTCATTTTTTAATGAGATATAGAAATGAAATGATAAGAAAAAGTATTAAAGTCAATTTGTTTGATTTAAAGAATATGAAATAAGGATTGAGACAATGCGGCGATTATAATATAACAAATGGATTATGTTACAATTACACAAACAAACGTCCAACCTTGGTGTCTCCAAAACTTTTATTTTTTTGTAGCAAAATATGTGAAACAAATGATGAGAAAATGAGTGTGTGTGACTGCCTATCAATTTACAATCAACGTGTAAGTTAATTGGAGTGTGAGCGTCTCTTGATTGGAGTGTGAGCGTCTCTTGATTTAAAACGCAATTCTTGGCATGATGATAGCCCATCAAGATCTTTTATACATGTAGACTTTTTAATATGTATATGATCATTTGTTTCATAATTTTAATGGTTTTATGAAGCAATAAAGTTTTTCAAAAAAATTAGTCATTGTCTAAAGTATACTTATAAGCAAAAAATAGATATACATGGTTGCACTATTAAGAAAAAACTAAAAATTGTATAAAGTCTACTTATATGCAGAAAATACACATTTATATTCCAATGTAAATAGAGTTGATATAACATTAACTTGATACAATTATAACTCAACAATGAGTATACTAATGATACATACTTAATACACAGATAAGGTTGATCAAAGACCTTGAAGTACTTCTTTATAGACGACATTTGTAGTAGTTGAACACAAATTTCCATCTTGATCGCAAACAACAACCTTTAAACCACTTTTGCTTTTAACTCTTGAGACTGCAACGTATAACTGTCCATGCGTGAAAACAGGCCGTGGAAGGATTAGTATATAAAGTGCCAAACATTCATTCCATAATATTGCCGGGTCTAAACAAATGAATGGGACTCCCCATTCACAAAAACAAACAAAAATGTCGTTGTCCGGTCTATTTTGGTGATTATCCCTAAAATAATAAACATTAATGCCGTTGTCGTCTCTTTGAAGGTCTTGAATAGCAAATGACGTATGTGAGCGTTAATCAATTTAATAGCCAATGTCTATTCTGTGAACATTTAACAGTCCATAGAAAATGTAAGTAAAAGTAGGTTATGATTGATAATATATTATAATGAGTTTTGCTATATCCTCCTACAATACATTCCTACATATCCTCCTACACTCACACTAATATTTTATGTTTTTTCTCTACTCATTATCTCTTCGCATCTAAACCGTCAATTCTGACACATGTGAGGATCCTGTAAGTAAGAATATTTGAGGGAAGAATTAGTAGGAGGAAATATCATTTCTCTATTATAATTTTAAATATGGTAAAAAAAATGTGATAATTTATATTGTACATACTTTTTGATCCTTAATCATAGACCTTGAGATACGTCATTATAGACAACATTTGTAGTAGTATTAGACTATTAGCGATATTACCATCTTCATCACAAACGACAAACTTCAAACCTCTTGAAAGGAGTTACGTGTGAATAAATTAACAAACAACAATAAATGTAAACAACTTAAGTTATTTTTTGAAGAGAATAAGACTGAATATCTGATAACCAATTTGGTTTGTAACTATCATCAATATCAATCATTAATACATTACTCGGTATATATCATCAATAAAATCACAAGTAAAGTATATATCATGTAAACAATGAGCTTCCGTCTTTAGACATCCACTCACTCTGCCACACAGTGACTTTAGTGTTTCTTCAATACTTCTTGTCTCTTGAATTGTATTTGCAACTATAACCACCGCCTCACATATGACTTAATGTGTTAATGATAAGCTCAACCTGCTAAAAACCTTTTAATCCGCTATCCAAATTGCCTAACATTCAACAATTCCCACCTTTATAAACTGAAATCAGTGTTATTAAGCTTAAAACATACCATGATCATCGAAATGGCCATTGTGATTGTAGCCTTGTGGTGATAAATGACACAATTGCAATTCCAATTAAAAGACAAATCATATTCCAATTTTTTTCTTAGTACCATGTTGAAGAACCTGAAACACAAAAAAATAAAAAATAAAAAATAAAAAATTAGTAAAATTAATAACATGATATATTTTTTCATATAACTAAAGTAAATTTAATCCACACTATATAGATTAATCAAATCATCTATAATCTCAAAACAATAATTCTTTACCACCACGTTCTGATTCTTTTGCTGCATTTTTTGAGGTGCTGCATTTAGACTATGTTTAGCATTGTTTACATGATATAATTAGTAGCATAATTAGTTGTAAGAAAACATATACACATGTTTAGCAAACATGTCATTTACCTTCACTATATGGATTTGGATTTTGAGCCCGTGTATAAGCATGCTCACATACTGCAAAAAAGTAACATGGATAACCGTTTAGCATTGTTTACAGGTCATAATTAGTAGCTAACTATAGTAAGTAAATGGAAAACAATAAAGTGCATACGAATTCTACAACTGTTTTAATCATCATATTGGATTTCATGTGCTTGAAAACATCATCTTTGAATTCAATGAAAGAACCATATGGTAGTAGGATGGAGATTCTTATAAAAATTCACTAATAACTTGCAATATGACGACGTGTTATTAAAACCATGAACTTGAAAGAATTACAATCTTTCAAAATATGCCACCCAACCAACCCTTAATTACACGTAAATGACACCAAATGGCTGAAATATGCTATCCAAACAACCCCTAATAACATGTTAATGATACCAAAATGCTGCTGAATTATTCTATCCAATCACCCCCTAATGACATGTTAATGACGCCATTGACAGCCCCTAATGATAATGTTATTATTCTGACTTTTTAGATATTTTATCCAACTGATTCGTGAAGTAAATAATAAATACTCAAATATCGTGACTCGTGACCCTCTAATCGATATTGAACATTGTGAATATAGGACTAACATTAATGTATGATTATCTCGAAATGACATTTACTGGTGTTTTTTTTAGTATACTTTCTCAAAACAGCTAATTTGCTAAGAGACATAGAATAATAACATAATGCACAACTTAACGACATACCTGGTGAGTCTTGTTCATAAGTGTTCTTGTCTCATTAAAGTGAACTAATCTCCCTCACCCAGCGCATATTCATTAATCGAGCAACGTTCCTTGCTTCAAAAAGCATCCCTTTTGAGGTGCCAAGAACGCAATGTACATCTGGTCAATTTCACTGTCCAACCACAAAAACAATCTTTTTAGTCATAAAAAATAAAGCTTCAAAATGATAAAAAGATTGTTTATACATGCCTAAATGCTATCTTGCGGTCAAAATGATAAAAGTGTAGGAGGAAAACCGTATCAAAATGACAGCGGATAGGTCTTTGATATAACCTGAAACAAAGATAGCCATACATTTATGTAAGCCGATATGTATATCACAGAAATTTGACACAAAATAGATTGAAATCATCTACACGCCTATTGGGTGAAATGACTGCCAAGATTACAAATAATACTTATAAATATATTATAATGTTACACAAATCTGCAGATTTTAATATTTATGATTTCATAATAATTCCAGTAGGCAAATAGACCGGTTAAGTACAAAGTATACCATAGTCAAAACTGTTTTAACCCATATGCGACAACGACAAATGACAATTCGCTACAATACTATTGCAAAGAAATAAGAACTCTGATATTTTCGTCATAGAGAGTCTTAACTTAAATTCAACTTTATACTAAAGAAGAATCCATTAAAAAGTTGATAAAGGTGGATGCAAATAAAGTGTAAGATGCTCCACATAAGAGTCTCATGTTTCATTCTTTAAACTCAGATCTTATTTCTAAATCCTTTTAAATCATCTTTTGGCACCGTTACTAAATGAGTTTCTTATGTGAGATTCTTATTTTAAATGGGAGATATTAGTATGCAATATTGAACACAGTGGGAGACATTAGTCTTAAACCTGTAACATACTATCACCCATATATTAGTTAAGGTCGTGGACACAATGTTGAATTTGATAAGACAAACTTCTCCACTTCTAAGAACGTGAAAAATACCAAAAATTTATATGGATTCAGATTTGACAGAATTTATTGGGAATCATACCTCTCTACCCGTTCATCTGCACCACAACTTTTGGTTTAGTAGTCATCACTCGACACATGCTTGTCTGGTCAACATACCCGACCTCCAACTTCCTGCACGTGTAGTCCATCACAAAGTCTAGTCAGTAAATGCCTTCTATTTATAGGAGCGTGTGCTTTAAATACAGACGCCAAACAACTTGCAACAAAAAAGACACTTACCAAAAGACGTTGTACTCCAATCAGTTCGATTCCGACTTCATCGTCGCTTCAAATTCCTCATAGCTAATCTGTCCATCCTGAAACCATCAACTATGTTAAAATCCAGGTGTTGCATGCGATACTAACATACTATCTCATAATTAAAAAAGAAAGAAAAGAATACGCATAGTTGTTCATCATCTTTTCTTCAATCCCTGTATCTTAGAGACAACATGTGATTAATCCAACATTCCAAATTAATATTGGAACCTAAAAAAGGGAAAGAAATTTAGAAACTAAATAGAGGAAACATAGGAACGCAAAGAGATAAATATATACGAAGAATACAGAAATAATCTGTCCACTTTACCTTTGAAACTGCTTTTTTGGCTAAGTTTGTCTAACTCGGGCATAATATCTTTTAGAGCATTTTGACTTAACCATGGAATCTACTTAGACAAACTTGAGCTTCTTACTCAATATCATACATCTTTTAGGTTGTCAAAGTCTTCCTGCAACACAAAATGGTATGAGTACCCATTATGATCAAAAAATGATTCAATGATCAAAGTGATATGTACAACCTTTTTCTATAGCTCATAAACCACATATAAGCTTAAACAGATAAGAAATCCCATATAGCCCCTATAAGAAGTTTCATAAGAAATACCTGATAGCCGAAATGTAATTGACCTGAACTTTGGATAATGTGTTGCGTTATGGAGAAGAATTCGTACCTTGTACAAAAGTGCAACCCCAACATTTTCGTCACCATTTGAACAAAAAACAAAAGAACTAAAATTAACTTAGAAGTGTAAAAAAAAAAAGAAAAAAAAAAAGAATTGAAAAATGGTAAAATGTGAGGAACTATATGACTACTGCTATCATAAATATAAACCGCTAACATGTTTGCATGACCTTTATTATGTATTTGCGCCAATATCAAATAACAGCTTAAAGATGAATCACATATGAAATCACTCCTTATTGATTGTATAAGTTAAATTTCAATAAAAGCACCACAAAATCCACATCTTTACCCAATTAACAGGCTTGGTTGAATTAGAAATTGCACATCTTTGTGTTGTTCACAGACAAATTAAAGAAGTATATAATTTCATGTAATGAGATCACCTTATACTTTGCTTTAGCAAGAACCAAAAATATCAACCACAAACATTTAATTTGTCTGGATCACTTGTACAGACACGCGTCATGCCTTAAAATATGTATTGTGCAATAACAATGTGAAACTCAAGTTAGCAATCATCCGCATTCAATAGCACTCTTATGTATACATTTTTTGTTGTTGTAGTAGACATTGCAAACCTAAGAACAAAGACCAGTTTTCTTGTGCTCTTAGAAGTCTAATGATAAAACTTAGATCATAAAAACATTCAAGACACTTACCTATCATGAAGCTTGCAGGATCAACAACATGGAAGCCTACAAAAAAAAATATATATAAAAATATAAACTAACTCTTTGAAATTAGTTAACTATCATAAAAATGATTACCTGGTATTGAAGTTGTGTTTTGCTTCACAAATAAATCCGCTTCATATCAGGTTCAATAAGTGAACTTGACACCCTAAAACAATTAAAAAAACAAATTTAGCTTCACACACATTTCATCAAACACGTGGTGTGCATAGAATACCCTCGTTAATTCGTTCCAAATCCAACTCAAAACTTCATCCCAATGTAACATAAAAGTAGTTCATTCATATGGATACAAATAGATAATTTTTAACAAAAAGATTAGAATATTAATCAAATAAAAAAAAATTTAGAAGAAATCAATTAGAAATAAATATCACTGAAAAAGCAAAACCACAAAATAATGAGATATAATTTTTAAACCTACTAACCTTACTAACCTTGAATCAAAGATATCTTCACCTAATCGTATGTTTTGAATTGATTTTGAATTGGTGTTTTGATAATGATGTCTTTGAATTCATAACTTATATTTAGAGATGATTGTTTGAATGTGTTAACATTTATTGCTCATTCGAAACTCTCGATTTGAATGTGAATATGATGAGTACAGAAGAAGTCTTTTGATTTGATTGATTGTAACCGATGTTTAAATGGGCTTCAATACTTTACAAAATTAAGAAGCATCGACTTTTTGACTTTTTCTTTTGGTCATACTCTCTTTTGATAAGCATAATAGGTATTGTACATTCAAGCTAATTAAAGAATTTTAGTCACACATTTAATGAGTTTTTTTAATGCTAATGTTTAAAGGACTTGTGCCAAAGGACCTTATTGTCATTTTAATTGTTTTCTCCTAATTTTTAATGCTTAAAATTGTTGTACATGGTCTTCTAATTAAGGAATTTTGGTCACACATTTAATGAGTTTTTTTAATGCTCGTGCTTAATGGCGCTTGTACAAAACCTTATTTTATTAGATAGTATAGATGTGAGAGGATTTATATAATCCATAATCTAAGTTACAAGTTCAAAAAATCAATTCAATAGGGTATTTGTTTAAGCTTGTTCTTTTTAGCTTATGCGTTAATATGAGTTTATCGTTTGTCTAACAACCTATTTTATTTGGCTTATTTTAAAATTTATACTTTATCCAAAATTACTAAATCCAAATAAGCTATTGAAGATAATAAGTTTTAGTATAAATCGAAAAAGTTAAACCTTATTTAAACTACATATAATGGAGAACGACCCTTCTCTCCATAAATAACTAATATAATTCAAAACTTAATATTAAGCAATACAATCATACATGAATTTTTTACAATTAAATTACAAACCAACACACACACACACACACACACACACACACACACACACACATATATATATATATATATATATATATATATATATATATATATATATATATATATATATATATATATATATATATATATATATATATATATATATATATATACCATCTTCAATTAATGTAATAATTAAAACACCACTTAGTGCACAAAGGAAAATGATTTGGGAGACTTAATTTGTGTGCTTAAACTCATGCCTAAACATATGTGCTATTATCATCATGGTTTGTAAAAAAGTGGGTCTCCTAATTTCAACCATCAGGATAATGGCACATAAGATTTGGCATGAATTTAAGCACAACTTTTAGGCTTCCCAATCAGTACTCGTGCAAAAATACAGTCAATAAACCACATGGTATAAATAAAACAAGATATTAGAACAAATTTTTAAGTACTCTCCTCAAACACAATAAAACATTGATGAGATAAACAATCTATCTACTTTTAACATAATATGGTTTTTTATTATTTCAAGTTAATGGAACCTAAAATTCCCACATACAAAGTTATTGTCACGAAAAAACGTATTATCAAAAAACATTATTTGTCAAAAATTTAAATTACAGAGTAATAAAATATAAATCGAAAATAAACAAGGTTATAAAGTTAAAAATAAGCTTAAAAACACACACCAAAAGCACATGTATTCAAAAAAATTTCTGATCATTTGCCAAACAGTCTAGAGTGTTTTATTACAATTCTTTCCCAACAAGCTTTCCAAACTTTTTTATATTATTTTTTGAGTTTTCCAAGAGATACAGTGGGGTTCTCACTTCCCATTTTTCCCCCTAAAATCCAAAAACCATTCTCTTTCATTTTTCAAATCACTTCCATTTTTCTCAACTTTTCCAGCCTAAAAAACATGGGTTCAGAAGCTAAAACGATGTCGGATCGGTCACCGGAAACCCCATCTCTGGCAGTGACTGATCTCATTACAGAGCTCAAAACATGTTTCTCGTCAATCGATTTCCAAAACGTGGCAAAATTACTCATGAACAATCAACAAGAGTTTTTAAACAAAACCCATTTCTTAGAAAATGAAAAAGATGAAATCTTGAAGGAAAACAAAAAGTTAAATGATTTGTTAAAGAAAAAAGATTCAAAATTTGAAAATTTGGAAAAGGAAAACAAGAAACTGAATGATCTGTTAAAGAAAAAAGATGAAAAAATTGAGTCTTTGGAAAAGGAAAACAAGAAATTGAATGATCTGTTAAAGAGAAAAGATGAAAAAATTGAGTCTTTGGAAAAGGAAAATGATGGGCTTAAAGATGAGGTGAAAAAGAAGCAAAATGAAATTGGGGTTTATGAGAAGAATTTGGATGTTAGGGTTTTGAATTTGGAGAAGATAAGTAAGGAGTTGTTGGCTTTGGAGGTTAAAAAGCCGAAGAATGTTGTTGTTGTTGCTGGTATAATTTTTTCTTGAATTTTGTTTATTGTTTATATATATATTTGTTGTTTTTGTGGTATATGTGATTAGTAGCTAGATTAATGTGTGTTTAAGTGGTTAGGGAGAGAATCACTCTTGGGCTTTTCATGCCGCGGCTTGGGTAAAAAGCCTAAGAATGTTGTTGGTGGTAAAAAATTCTTAATCTTATGTTTGTATATATTTGTTGTTTCTGTGGTTTACGTGATTAGTAACTAGATTAGTGTATGTTTAAGTGGTTAGGGTGAGTTAACCAGTTTACAGTACATGGTTGATTATATGACTCTTGAGTGTTTTATAGTATGTGATTACTCGTAGGCTTCTCATGCCGTGTCGTGGGCTTATGGAAACTAGCTATTGTGGCTTGTTTGGCTTATAGTAGTTTTTTGTTTTTGTTTTGGTAACCATGTTTATGACCTTTTAGCCTACTAGTCCATGTGGTTTGAGCATACCGCCACACAAACTCAACTGGGTAGAACCGTCCCCTTTCGGGAAAGGTTGGTGTGGCCACTTCAGGGTTGTTTGCATCAAGTGGGAATTGAATTTGAGACTGTTCACATTTTAGTGATGATAGTCGCAAGTTTTTTGCCACTTGCCCACAGCCCACCCATGAGTGGTTTGTTTGGCTTGTACTTAGTTTAGTGGTTTGTCGTTTGGTAGTTAAAACTTCTTTCAATGTCTATATAAGTAAAGTTTGATCAAATTGTAAATCATTTTTATCATTAAATCAAATATTTACATGGTATCTACCCTTTACCCTCAAAAGGAAATGCATATTTAAGATAAATTTAGAGGTACCTAACAACCTGTTATGAGAAACGGATTGGTTATGATTTTTGAAATTACATGATTGCTTTGAATATACACATCCAGACACCCTCTTTATCATGCTTTAAGTTCGTTTAGGTTGTATGTTTGTGGAAGTATATCAGAACAGGAAGTATATTAGTAGTTTTGTACGTTAGATAACTAAAGAAGAGAAATGAGTATGGAAAGGTATCCTTTATTTGATGTGTGCGTCAAACTGTTAAACTGATTCTACTCTTTTGTCCATTATGTTCCTGTGTTTCGTTTACGTTTCCATGGCATAATTAGTTTTCTGGTTATTTGAAGTAATAGTCAGTGTAGTGTTATTAAGTCTGTACGTTGTGTTCTGTTGCTTTACAATTATTTTAGTTCTAGAGAGTACAAACGATTCAATAGTTTTAAGCTTTCATTTATGCATAGAAATTCTAAATAATGACTTTAAACTCAACTCTTATGAAAATTTTATCTGTGACAGAAAGAAGTAGACCTCCTCCACCTCCTGGGTTTGAAGAAATATTGGACCCCAAACCCAAAAAGGAAAAAGTGATAATTGAGATTGATGATGATGATGATGACGACGACGATGATCACGGTGATCGTAATTTAATGAAAATATCTTCAAAAAGAAAACGTGTATCAGATGAAATTAAAACAGTTGACAACGATGATGATGATGACGACGATGATCACGGTGATCGTGATTTAATGAAAATATCTTCAAAAAGAAAACGTGTATCAGATGAAATTAAAACAGTTGACAGCGATGATGATACTAAATATATTTCTATTTTGAGAAGAAAAAAGGCTTCAAAGGGAGTTAGACAAGATTATAGAAAAGATAATTATAATGACAAAATTCCATCGAGAACTCAACTGACCTCTCATTTGAAAAGTCCATTCTGTGATAGCTCCAGTTCAGATTAAGAAGATGAAAAAGCCATGATCAGTGCTAAAATGGACTTACCGAAAAAGGTAAGATAATTAGTATCAAACTCTGAAAGGTATGTAAATCTTGGTTCTTTTGTGATGTTCTAAAAGGTTTTTGCGTCATCTTGAAGGTAGATTTAACATAATAGGTGCATTTGGGATTTTGGAAGCAGTTTTATATCGTTTATATATAGTAGCACAGTTGATTAGAAGCTGTTAATAGTTTTGTGAATCTGTAAGTTACTTTCTCTACAAAATAGTTTGAACTGTGTTTTAGATTGTATTTACTAGTTTGATTATGCTAGTTACCAAATTGGTTTGCTTTCTTGAAGATTCAACTTAATTAACAAAGATGCTTTTTGGCAAGTTGTTAAGAAAATCTTGGAAACTACACTTGAGAGAATGAGAGGTGGAACTTCTGTAGGTCACTGATAATCGTCGAGTGTCTCGAACTCATAAACTTTAGGTTATCATAAAGCTTTATTGCCCACTTAAGGTGTCAAAATATGTGAGTTACGGGGTTGCATGATGGGTCAAAGCAGGTAGTTTTTTAAATGGGTCAAAACCAGCCTGGTCGATAACCATTTATTGTCTATTTTGATCTTATTTTTAAGATCAGCTAATCGATTCTAATACGATTATAAAAAAGATATTACTCCATATTAAACTAATCTATATATTTTTATCAAGTCAGTTAGCAGGTTTTAAACATTAGGAAATACTTTGAGGGACTTTCTATCTAATTAATCTCTTTGACCCATGTCAGTAGTTACCAAGTTCTGTGCTAAATACTTGGTAGAACTTCTGAAGATAACATAAAATCATAATTGACCCAATGTTTGAGAATTTGTAGGGTTTTGAGAATTAGCGATTATGTTTTCTCTTATAATGAGGTTATTCATTTCATGGTCGTTTGTTTCAACTAGAGATGCGCATATGGGCTAAAGGCCCAGCCCGGTCTTAGCCTCTTACGCCAGATCCATAAAAGCCTGAAAAAACCCAGTCTAAAGTTCAGTGCAGATTTTGGTCATAAAGCCTGAAAGACACATTGTGGTTTCTAATTTATCTTACAAGACAATACACATATTTGCAAAAGTTATTTGTCTTAGTTTAATATAAGTAGTAAAGCATTGAATTATAAAGTTTTTTAGTTATTGTTATGTAGTATGCGATTTAAATATCAGTTAACGTATGAATTCTATGCAAATTTTGATCATCTAGAGTTCCGGAAGGTAGCAAAGGCTATCATGGATCGTGATCAAACCTGAAGAAGAAACATTTGAGCTACAAAATCACTTCAAAATGAAAAAGATTTTTATACACTGAAAACCAGGATTTTGTCTGTTCAGACCAACTTTTCCACACGAGTGCTACATACGAAGCCTAATCCTGAACTTTGTAATCGTAAATTTGGTAACGTATTTATATGTGTTCATAAGTACGTATGCTATATGATTCCGAATACAAAGTAATCCAGCCAAAAACCATCTGTTAGATTAATTTTTTGTTACCACAAAATTTATCGTTGGCTCAAATCAACATGAGTTAATTGTCATTGTGAAACATGAATCTTGTTTGTAATCTCAAAGAAATAGCTTGCATAGATGAGAACTTTTTTATTAGTGATAAAACAGTAGAAACCTCAAGTACTTGAGCCTCAATGAGCATTCTGAATTTGGTCTTGGTTGATTGATTATCTTCATGTTCTCAACAGTCTCAATAGTCGATATTGAATGCGTGTAATACATAAACTTGAGACATTGCATCTTACGCAAAAGTCACACGAAAGACGTCTGTCGTATAGAAAACGTGTAAAGTTTAATGAGATACCAAATAATACCAATATCAGGATTCAGATATACAAAAAATGTGTCAGCAAGCAGAAATTATACAGTTGGAGCTATGAAATTAGTGTCTCCAATATCAGTAAAGTTTACACCTCACAGTGACCTACTAACAAAGTAAGAGATATACAAAATGTAAGCACATATGAATAGATGATATAAAAGAACTTGAGCCTGTACACATTCAAAACTATCCCTGAATATGAGAATTACCATCAGAGACTTGGAACAAATTCAATCTGACACCTGTTAGAACTACGAAAGAAGTTCAATAACTTCTCACGCATATCATGCATATATGATCATTTTCTCGAACATTTATTGTGAACTTTCCCAAATTACTCGTGTGTTTCAACAAAAACTTTATAAGGGCGAACTCTTCTTGTGTTACACTTTCACGATTAAGTAGTGCAATTTCTTTCATCCTAAAGCGCAGACAAGCTGGTGCATGCAAAGGCGGGTTCCAGTTCCAGCACTTGTAACTATATGGATGCTTCTGACAACAAACAAAAATATTACATAAAAGTTTAGAATTGATAGCAAATTGTTTGACTTATCTAAAAATTTGTGATTAGAAACAATAAATGCTTCTTCCTTTTCATGTTAATTATAAATACGCATAAACTTACATTCAAAAAGGTAAGATGCTCAAGCTTAGGCATATTGTGTAACAAAACCACCAACAATGTCCAGTCTCGAATATATCGGATATCAATCACCAGTTTAACCAAGTTAGGGAATATTCGCACGTTTAAGTCATTAACCTGATTAATCTCATCAAACTCAGCAACCTCATCAAACTCATCAACCCCATAAACAACATCAATCGCATCAAAAGCCTGCAGAAAACCAACACTAAAAATGATCATCCCAAAGCCAAATACATGTTGAAAGGTTCTTTGCTCGTTTGGTGTATATATACATATTATTGTTAAAATGGTACAGAACAATACTAATAATCACCCAACCAACCACCCCTTGGTGATAATCTCTTATTATAACAATATACAAAGTAGATTAGTCCCCAACATAGGTGCTAACCAAAACAATTACAAAGGAAAAATTGTTGTTCCTCTAACAGGTGCAACAATAGAATACAAGAACTCACACTTTAACCAAACTATAAACCAAACTAAACCAGAGATCAAGATGATCTCATATACTTGCTTACAATAGTAAAATGCCCATAAACCCAATTTCACCCAGAAGAAGATGATGAGAACACTTTGTGTGATAAACTTTGAGAGACAGAAAACGATTATGAAACCCTAGCCTGGAAGTTCAGTTTATATAACCTTGAAACTTACATATAGAACCCCGCATAAACCAAACTTAACAACCAACACCCAAAGTATTAGGATTAGAAAACTTAATATAAAAATGTTACATAATATACCCCTGAAGGTTCAGCTATTTGACAAAGAGACTGTTATGCTTTCAACACCCCCTCTCAAACTGATGAACCTGCAAAAAGATTAATCATACCAAGCTTTCTAACCATAACACCATGTTGCACAGAGCCAAGTGCTTTAGTCAAAACATCAGCAGTTTGACTTTTAGAGTCAACCTTAACTGTTTTAATCAACCCTGAAGCAACTTTCTCTCTAGCCAAATGCACATCAATATCAAAGTGTTTAGTTTTTTCATGCATCACTGGGTTAGCAACAATTTGAATAGCAGCTTTGTTATCACAAAATAACTCAACTGGCAACAAACTATCAGAAATACCAAGATCCTTTAAGATCTTAAGAATCTACATTACCTCACATGTAGTAGAGGCCATACATCTATATTCAGCCTCAGCTGAAGACTTAGACAAAGTAGCTTGTTTTTTACTCTTCTAAGAAACCAAATTACCATTGACAAATACACAATAACCAGATATAGACTTCCTTGTAACAGGACACTTAGCCCAATCAGAATCAGAATATGCAGTAACTTTAAAACTTTCATTATTCTTACTAAAATGCAGGCCATTACCAGGTGCAAGCTTAAGATACTTAAGAACTCTTAAGCCAATATCAAGATGAGACTGTAAAGGACTATGCATATACTGACTCAAGCATTGCACAACATATGAAATGTCAGGCCTAGTCATAATAAGATAAATCAAATTTCCAATAAGCTTTTGATAATTAGTGACATTTTTCAACAACTTATCATCATCAGATTCCTTATGATTTAAAACAATATTCTTAGGTAAAGGGGTTAACACAGGTCTACAAGCAAGCAAACCATAATCATTTAACAACTCAAGACAATACTTTCTTTGTTTTAAACATAAACCTTTATCAGTTTTTAACACTTCAATTCCAAGAAAGTATTTCAATTCTCCAAAATCTTTAATTTTAAACTTGTTACTAAGAAAAATTTTAAAATTCTCAATTTCACTTTCACTGTTGCCAGTGATCACAAGATCATCAACATAGACAAGCAAGTACACAACATAACTGCCTTTAGTCTTAACAAAAAGAGAATAATCATTCTTAGACTGTTCAAACCCAGCTTCAAACAAGGCCTCAGATAACTTAAGATTCCATTGTCTGGGAGCCTGTTTTAATCCATAAAGGGACTTTTTTAATCTGCAAACTTTCTTACTATCTTTTAGAGAATAACCAGGAGGTGGCAACATATATACTTCTTCTTTTAGATCACCATATAAAAATGCATTATTAACATCCATTTGAAAAAATTTCCAATCTCTTTGAACAACAATACTCGGTAAACATCTAACAGTCCCCATTTTCACCACAGGACTAAAAGTTTCATCATAATCAAAGCCCTCTTTTTGATTGAAACCTTTAGCCACAACTCTAGCTTTATACCTTTCTATCTCTCCATCAGACTTATACTTAATTTTCCAAACCCATTTAGAGCCAATGGGAATTCTACCATCAGGAAGATCAACTTCTTCCCAAGTATTATTTTCATGTAAAGCAAAAATTTCATCATTCATAGCACTTATCCAATTAACATTTTTTGAAGCTTCTTCATAAGAAGTAGGTTCAAAAGACTTGTTCAGATTAGCAACA
This sequence comes from Artemisia argyi, assembly GCA_030686995.1. Taxonomy (NCBI): domain Eukaryota; kingdom Viridiplantae; phylum Streptophyta; class Magnoliopsida; order Asterales; family Asteraceae; genus Artemisia; species Artemisia argyi. Next base: position 4,008 of record JARVZY010007266.1, on the reverse strand, counting down.
AAGCAACAATTTTCAGTATTTAACCTAGTATGATTAGCATACTTATTAAGACCATACTTAAGCTCAGTATCAAGCACATAGTCATTCAATCTAGCAGGCAGTTTAGAAGATCTACTGGATCTTCTATGACTAGTAGTTCCTTCCTCAGTTTGACTCTGAGAACCATTTTGAAAACTGTTTTGAAAACTAGGCACATCTATTTCAGGAACTGCATTTCCCTCAGAATTATTATTATCATCTAAAGGAGTTGCTGTATCCAAATCAACTGACTGCTGTGGATCAATACTTTGATGTATCTGTTCTAAATGATCAACATGATCATGATCCACTACCCTATCAGATTGATTGGCACTACCTTCTCTACCAACAGATGTTACTTTTTCTCTTACTTCTTCCAAATTTTCATCATTGGGAGAGGGACTAGGAGTTCTGGTTTTTGACTCAAAATTATCAAAGAAATTCAAATTATTAACTTCAAGATTAGATTCAAAAAGATCACTTTGTTTCATTTTATAAGGAAAAATAGTCTCATAAAATTTAACATCTCTAGAGTATAATATAGACCTATTTTCCAGACTTAACAACTTATAAGCTTTCTTTCCACTTGCATAACCAAGCAAGACACATTTTTCAGACTTTTCAGAAAACTTATCAGATTCTTTCAAAATAGTAGCATAACAAAGACACCCAAAACTCTTAAGATGTGCCAGACTAGGTTCTCTACCATAAACCAAAGAAAAAGGAGATTTACCACTTAAAACAGAGGAAGAAAACCTGTTAATCAAATAAGTAGCAGTTAAAACACAATCAGGCCAAAAAACAAGAGGAATTCCCCCCTGAAACATAAGGCTTCTAGCTACATTAAGCAGATGCCTATGTTTCCTTTCAGCAATCCGATTTTGTTGGGGAGTATATGCAACACTAGTTTGATGAATAATACCCATAGTGTCAAAAAATTCACCCATTTTATTATTAACAAACTCAGTACCATTATCAGAGCTAACAATCTTAATTTTCTTATTGAACTGAGTCAAAACCATTTTAAAAAAACTTTAAAACATCTCAAAAACTTCATGTTTTCCTTTTAACATATACACCCAAACAGATCTGCTAAAGTCATCAACAATAGTCAAGAAGTATCTGAAACCTTCCCTGCTAACCACCTTATAGGGCCCCCACACATGTAAATGTATGAGATCACCAAAAATAGAGGTTTTATGTTCAGTTAGAGGAAAAGGATCCCTTGTTTGTTTAGCCTTATGACAAACATCACAAGGTGCCCCATGATCAATATTAGTCAATTTTAAAGATCCTTTTAAAAGTTTTAACACTTGATTAGCAGGGTGTCCCAACCTACTGTGCCAAACATCTTTAGACACAAAACAACTAAAAAACTCACTTTTAGTCACATAAGCAGAAGAAACTTTAGACTTATCAAACAAATAAAGGCCACCAAATTCACTACCAGTCCCCAGCACCCTCTGCTGAGTCAAATCCTGGATATAACATTTATTCTCATCAAATCCAACCCTCAACTTGCTATCTTTGATCAACTTATTAACAGACATAAGACTAACACAATACTCAGGAACAACCAAAACATCAAATAGAACAACATTATCATTAAGTTTTAGATTACCAACATGAGTAACTTTAGCTAAAGTTCCATTAGGATGCCCCACAGTAATCTTTAAATCAGATATATCAACCAAGTTATGCATATTAAGAGGACTATTAGTTAAGTGTTGATTAGCCCCAAAGTCAATTATCCATCCAAGATGGTAATTAACTCCATCCAACTTAATATTAGCACAAAAAAACTTATAAAAATGCTGATTAAAGAAAACACTGCAGTTAAAGAATGAACAAGAATCCCTACCTGCCATATTGGCATGATCAGAAGTTTATGGTTTATCATTCAACAGACTCAAAAGCTTCATCACCTGATCATTACTAAGAGACATACTACCAGTACCATTCTTAGAACCATTATTAACAACAGAAGCACTTTTAATATCATTGGTTTTATTAAAACTATTAGCAGGTTTTAGATTAGGATTCCTTTTAAAACCAGGTGGATAACCAATAATTTCAAAACACCTGTCAACAATATGACCTTTCAACCCACAATGAGTACAAAGCAAACTATCATAATTTCCTCTGTTATTAGACACAGAATTGTTACCATTATTGTTTCTTCTCCAATTAGTATTCTTATTATCATAAGTCTTAGAAACAAAAGCAGAAGCCTGAGCCTTCTCAGATTTGACAGTTGTGGTTGGAACCCCTCTATGGGATTCTTCCCTTGACACAATGACAAAAGCATCTTTGAATTCAGGAAGGATTTCCCTGGTCAAATGAGTACTTCTTATGGGTTGATAAATATCATCAAGACCCATAAGGAACTGCATCAATTTTAACAACTTACCATGATCAACTAGTTCTTGTCTAGCCTCACAAGTACAATCAGGCAACTTAGTAAGAATATCAAACTCTCTCCACAAAGAATTCAACTTATGATAATATTCATACACAGGTAAGCCACCTTGTTTAAAACTATTAATCTTTTGAAGCAAATTGAAAACCACAGAACCATCAATTCTGTCATAAGTATCCTTTAAATCTTTCCACACAACAGAAGCATTATCAGAAAACACATGACCAAGATAAACATCTTGAGTTAAAGAACTCAAGATCCAATTAAGAACCACTGCATTACATCTGTCCCACTGGGCTTCCAGCAAAGGACTAGCAGCATAAGTAGTTCTAAGACAAGTACCATCAAGAAAACCCATTTTATTTTTAATTTGCATAGCAAGTTTCATAGCACTAACCCACACTCTATATTTCTCAACACCAGCCAATTTAATACTCACAACAGAAGCACAGTTAGAATCATTAGGATGCAAATGCAGAGGATTACTCTGATCAAGACTGCTAATCATAATAGCCATATTGACAGATAAAAAAACAAAACCACAGAAGTAATAGATAAGCAACAATCAAGAAAACAAACAACCAAACAAAACTAAAAGCACTAAAGACACAGATAATCAACAAATACCAACTAATCAACCTCAAGAAACCACTCAAACCGCCTCCAATCGAACCAAGAACACTAATAACAGAAAACCCCCAAAAAATTAAGGTTTCAAGAAAAAACCCTAAATCTTCAATTGAGATCACAACAGCCTCAATTAACCAAGAATCACCAAGAGATCAAACGATTATCAACCTAGAGCTCTGATACCAAGTTAAAATGGTACAGAACAATACTAATAATCACCCAACCAACCACCCCTTGGTGATAATCTCTTATTATAACAATATACACAGTAGATAGTCCCCAACACAGGTGCTAACCAAAACAATTACAAAGGAAAAATTGTTGTCCCTCTAACAGGTGCAACAATAGAATACAAGAACTCACACTCTAACCAAACTATAAACCAAACTAAACCAGAGATCAAGATGATCTCATATACTTGCTTACAATAGTAAAATACCCAGAAACCCAATTTCACCCAGAAGAAGATGATGAGAACAATTTGTGTGATAAACTTTGAGAGACAGAAAACGATTATGAAACCCTAGCTGGAAGTTCAGCTTATATAACCTTGAAACTTACATATAGAACCCTGCATAAACCAAACTTAACAACCAACACCCAAAGTATTAGGATTAGAAAACTTAATATAAAAATGTTACATAATATACCTCTGAAGGTTCAGCTGTTTGACAAAGAGACTGTTATACTTTCAACAATTATAATACTTCGCAATATCATGTTGTGATACATTATTATCTCATGCAAATTCTAACTATAATACTTAGCTGAATACCGTAAATTGATTAAACTTATGATGGACAAGTAAACATACCCACACGCTCGTAGTATAATACTTAGTTGAGAAACTCAATGTCAATACTTTGGCAGCTGAGATGTTTGAAACAATTTGATCATCAGCAATCATAGTATTAATATCAATATAAGCTTCAACAAGAGAT